>APFE030295513.1:0-72265 GCA_000404065.3 Pinus taeda | reverse complement strand
TTATAATTCAGTCTCCAATATTTGAATATATTTATCAACAACTAAAGGTGGATAGTGGGAATTTAAACTCTATGAAATATTATAAAATATTCTTAATAATAGTTAACAAATCAAAAATTGAGATTTCTCTTAATATGAAATTTCTCTTGATTATGGTCACCCAAGGTCGAACATGATCAACCATGTTTTATAGAATTAATTATGGTGAACCATGGTCAATCACGGTCAAACATGGTCTAATATCACATTGTGGAAAAGCTTGTCTCAATATGAAAATCAATGATGGTCAACTATGGTCCAACGTCACGTTGTGACAAAGTTTGTCTCGATATGAAAATCAATCATGGTCGAGCATAGTCAACCATGGTCAAACGTCACATCTTGAGAAGGGTTGTCTCAATATGAAAATAAACCATCGTTAAGCATGGTCAACCATATTTATGTTAGGGCTTATAATATTTATCTTAGGCTTTATATACCTTGGGTTTATAAGATTGATCCCTTAGGTTCATAATCCCTTGGGGTTTTAGTATTGATCCCCTGGGTTTTCTATTCCCTTGGTTTTATAATATCAATCCCTCGGGTTTATTAATCTAAGGGTTCAACCATAGTCAAGCATGGTCCAACATCATATTGTGACAAAGATTGTATTAATATGAAAATAAACCATGGTCAACCATGTTTATTTAAGGGTTTATAATATTTATCTTAGGGTTTATATAACTTTGGTTTATATTGTTTCCATGGGTTTAATATTATTCCCTTGGGTTTTTAGTTTTGATCCCTTGGGTTTATTATTTCCCTGGCTTTATAATACCAATCATGGTCAACCATGGTCAATCATATCCAGCCATGGTCAATCATAGATAACCATGGTCAAATGTCACATTGCAATAAATATTGTCACAATGTGAAAACCAACCATCGTTAACCATGGTCCATCACTGGATTCAAAAAAAGATTGTCTCGATATGAAAATTGATCATGGTCAAGCATCGTCAACCATTGTCCAACATCACATTGTGATAAGGGTTGTCTCAATATGGAAATCAAACATGGTCACCCATGTTTTACAAAATCATTCATGGTCAACCGTGTTCCAACATTGGATTGTGACAATGATTGTCTCAATATGAAAATCAACCATGGGCAACCATGCTCCAACATCACATTGGGAAAAATATTGTTTATATGAAAATCAATCATAGTCAAACATGATCAACCATGGTCCAACGTCACATTGTGAGAAGGATTGTTTCAATATGAAAATCAACATTGGTCAACCATGTTTATTTTATGGTTTATAATATTTATCTTCCGATTTATATATCTTGGGTTTATAATATTAATCCCTTGGGTTTAATATTATTCCCTTGCTTTCATAATCCCTTGAGGTTTTAGTATTAATCCCTTGGGTTTATTCTTCCTTTGGGTTTATAATATCAATCCCTTCGGTTTATTATTCCTTTGGGTTTATAATATTTAATAATATTTTTATTGATATAAATATTGTCTCAATATGAAAATCGTCCATGGTCAACCATGGTCCTATGTTGCATTTAGACAAACATTGTCTCGATATAAAAATCAATCATCGTCAACCATGGTCAACCATTGTCCAACATCACATTGTGATAAGGATTGTCTCAATATGGAAATTAAACATGGTCAACCATGTTTATTTTAGGGTTTTTAATATTTATCTTAGGGTTTATATGCCTTGGGTTTATAATTTTTATCCCTTGGGTTCATTATTCCCTTCAGTTTATAATATCAATCCCTTCGGTTTATTAATGTAAGGGTTCATATTCCTAGGTTTTAATATTATTCCCTTGGGTTTATAATCACTTAGGTTTTTATTATTAATCCCTAGGGTTTATTATTCCCCTAAGTTTTAATACCAATCATGGTAAACCATGGTCTACCATGGTAAATCATTTTCAACGTTGGTCAACCATAATAAACCATGTTTCATTAACTCAAACATGGTGATCCATGGTCAATCATGGTGAACCATGGTTGAATATCACATTGTGGCAAAGATTGTCTTGACATGAAAATCAACCATGGTTATGCATGGTTAACAATGGTCCAATGATGCATTGTGACAAGGATTGTCTCAATATCAAAGTCAACCATGGTCAATCATCATCAACTATGTTTATTTTAGTGTTTATAATACTTATATTAGTTTTATATACCTTAGGTTTATAATATTAGTCCCTTGGATTAAATATTATTTCCTTGGGTTCATAATCCCTTGGGGTTTTAACATTAATCCCTTGGGTTTATTATTCATTTGGGTTTATAATATCAATCCCTTGGGTTTATTATTCATTTTCCTTTAGAATATCAATCATGGTCAATCATAGCCAGCCATGGTCAACCATGGTCAAATTTCTCATTTTGACAAAGATTGTCTCAATATGAAGATCAACCATGGTTAATTTGGTCCAATGTCACACTATGACAAAGGTTGTTTTGATATGAAAATCAATCATGGTTAAGCATAGTTAACTATGGTCCAACGTCGCATTGTGACAAGGATTATCTCAATATGGAAATCGACCAAGGTCAAACATGTTTATTTTAGGGTTTATAGTATTTCTCTTAGGGTTTATATACTTTGGTTTTATAAGTTTAAGCCATTGGGTTTATTATTCCCTCGGGTTTATAATATCAATCCCTTGGGTTTATTAATCTAAGGGTTCATATTCCTAGGGTATAATATTATTCCTTAGGTATATAACTGCATCCAATCATAGCTAACCATGGTCAACTATGGTCAAATATTGCATTGTGACAAATATTATTTAAATAGGAGAATCAAACATGGTCAACCATGTTCAAGGATTGTCTCAATATGGAAATCAACCATATTTATTTCAAGGTTTATAATATTTTTATTAGGGTTTATATGTCTTAGTTTTATAATTTATATCCCTTGGGTTTATAGTATCAATCCCTTGGGTTTATTAATTTAAGGATTCATATTCCTACAGTTTAATATTATTTCCTTGGGTTTATAATCACTTGGATTTTTAGTATTAATCACTAGGGTTTATAATATCAATCATGGTCAGCCATGTTTTATAGATTCAATCATGGTCTACCATGGTAAATCATGGTCAAAATTGGTCAGTCATGTTTTATTAAATCAAACATGCTCATCCATGGTCAATCATGGTCAACCATGGTTGAACGTCGCATTGTGACAAAGGTTGTCTTGATATGAAAATCAACTGTGGTTAAGCATGGTTAACCATGGTCCAACGTCGCATTGTGACAAGGATTGTCTCAATATGAAAATCAACCATGGTCAATGGTGAGCTCTAGTATTGCAGCAATAATGCTGCAACTCCTAGGGCTCCCTTCTTTACTTTTATCAACCTGGTAGTTCGTAACAAACTTGGAAGCGACAATGCTGTATGCACAACTACTAGCTCTTACTGCAAGCTGTCACTTGATCAACTGACACAAGTTCACGAGGAGCTTAAGACAACTTCTATGAGTTCTCAGAAGAAGCTTTTACTGTGATGGTAGAAGACTAATTCTACAAGGACTATTCTACTTGCAGAAAGAGAATGAAAATTGAAATGGAACTCAAACCCTAGCAAACCCTAATCGTGCAAGAAAAAGAGATGGAAACTACTAAAATGGGTGCCATTGATTACTAAAAAGGTAAATTGCATTTATTCAAGCTACTTCTGAAGAGGAATGGAAAGAAATCATATTTTTGCAATTTTGAGTATTTTTATGTGGATTTATTATGCTTGCGATTTGACTAATTGTGATTGTGTAGTGGTTTGGTGGTAGAGGAGGATGGAGTTGGCTTTTACAGATGGTGAGGAAGGTGTGGAGGGTTCCAAAGAAGTCCCTAATGCCCTTCTGGAGATTTCAGCTTATGGATGTAAGAAAAAAAATATAAATATACAAAGGAGGTGTTGGATAGCTTGGGTTGGGCCCTAACCCAAGAACTTCAACCCTCTAGAAAGGATCAATGTTGGTTCAAAGCTAGATTCATCTTCATTGATAAAAATTTAATAGTTACATCACAAAACTATTTGCAAAAGGAGCTCGAAAATGAGTTGAGTACAAGACTACACAAAAGTGCGAAAATAGACTATGAATTGGCTAACCTACTGAGGCCTAAAGCCTTCTTATTTATACAAGTGAGGACCCTGAATAGTCCTCTTAAACTTAAGGAACTCAGCTGCCTAAAACTAGAGATAACAACAACCCCACTTGAGTTGCTCGGCCGCCCCTTGGAATCATCGATGTGGTGGCCTTTGAACTCCGAGCTGCTAGTGGAGAACTCGAGGAAGGGGTCATTAATGCAAGAGACACACATCCTATAAGTCCTTAGCCCTGTTTCTTCGATTTTGGCTACTAATCTACTCATAAATGCCTAGTCCTTGTCCAAAAATTTGCAATAAACACTCATTAGAATATGTGGCAAAGTGATTATCCCCATTCACTCAATTGACATAAATATATTCCAAAACATGCACAAAACTATGGAGAATAGTGGATTAAATGGAAATAATAGGCAAAATGAGCCCATATAGTCACCCATTTCTGGGACTCATCATCACCCCCTGCTGAATGGGTTTCTCATCCTCTGAGAAACTATTCCAGTTCTTCATCTTTGATGGCTTTAACAGCTTCCCTGACATCCCAAGCCTCTGAGGTGATGTCCTCTTCCCTGTCATGAAAACTTGCCTTTTGTCCACTTCCTCCCATTGCTTATGTTCTTCTTCTTCCTTAACCCCTTCCAATAGTCCTAAGAGTAGTGGACGACTAAACTTAAGGCCAATCCAGTTGGCTTTCAAGTTTTACATTGATTTTTTGTATAAGGGCACTCTCACCAAAGCCTCCCTCATTCCATTTGGGGAGTGATACCCCCTAACCTTTAAGCTATATGAAAATGTATTCCACCTTCTCATGCTAGCATGAAGGTAATCATCGCCAAATAATCTTTCCATATCTTCAAAATGAGCGATAGCTTTTGCTTGCCTTTCAATATAATCAAGGATAACTTGAGGATTGCTTGCAAGTTGTTGATAAGCATATATGAGAGTTGAGGGGTCTTCTGTTTTATCCCTTATTAGCAGGGGCTCACTTAGTTATTTTGCCATGATCTGTTGAATTTCCATTGCTCTTTTTCCCTCATGACTCATCCAAGAAGCCATAGCCATGAGCTTTAGGTCTCCCAATGCAGCATTCAGATCCCGAAAATTCATATCAGGGAGTGCCATATTGTGTATGTAAAATTATGCTAATTTGGGTTTATCCTCAGTTGAACTAGTAGCACATAGATGCATAAACTGACCATAATTTTGGAATGGGATTGTGCCCCTTTAAGCCAATGTTTTAATCTAGAACTGGAGCCATTGGTCTTTGAGATATAGTGCGTAGGATCTAGTTGGTTGTCTGTACTACGAGGCCTCCATTACCTAGCTGGCCATGTAGGCCATCTGGGCTTCCCTTTCATACAATTGTTGCTTCAACATCAACACTTTAGCTACTGCCTAAGATTCTCCTTCTTGTTGATGCTTTATCATTATTTCAACATCAGGCTATGGCTCTTCCTCTTGCTGTTGTTTCTCTGCTGCTTCCTTATCTGCTAGGGGACCTTCCTGTATTTGTTGTTCTTAAAAATTTGCGATTGGTCTCCCCCTTAAGTTTCCTGTTGCTATAACTAATTTTTCAGTAGTTCATTTTCCTCATGTAGTTGGGTTCTTCTAATGCACTCGGTGTGTCTCACCATGCCCAACTCCCTTCTTAATTCTTTCAACTATTCTTCCATGTGTCCTATATCTGCAACTCCTTTGGATTTAGCAATTTTCATCAAGGTGTGGGTTCTAACCCTTTCTTGTTCTAATTCAAAGAAAAGGGGCTCATCGAATTTCTGTGGGATGATCTTCACACCTTCTAGCAGATTGTAATATGAGACTAAATTAGGCTGAGGGCTTGGTTCAGGTATCTCTTTGGCCTTGCCTTCCTCTTGTGACTATTCTGCTGCCTTCTCTTCTAATTTTTTAGTCTCCTTTAGCTTGGCCATTGTCTCATGTAGAGAGGTTTGAGCTTCCTATAGAACTGCTTTGGAGTCCATTATTCTGATTCTTTCCTTCCAGGTGGAACTTTTAGGACTTCCTCTCTCATAGGTGCTAGATATTTTGGAGGGGGATTCCTCCTTTTTCTCAGTAGGTGCATCCTCAATTATTATAGGTTCTTTTGATGGTGGCTGGGGCTTGCCCATCTTAATCCTGGTGCTCCTTCTGGCTTTGAAATACACGGATGTTTCTCTTTTTCTTTTTCATTTTTGTTTTGTTGGAGTGCTCAATGCAGTGAGCACAGTTGTTTCTTCTTTCGCCAATGTTTTAGGGGATGTTTCTTTCTGTTGTTCTTCCCCTTCATCTTCTATAGTCTTTTCTATGTCTATTGTTTTTGCTTGTGTCTCTACTATCTCTAGTAATGTCTTCTCTTTTCCTTGATGGGTCCCTGCCTCTCCCGTGGTAGTCTTTTTTGGGCTTTCTTAGGCTTTTTCTTCTCAATTTTTGTTCTTTTCCTCTTCTCTATCTTTGAGGTTGTTTTATTTTCTACCTTAGGTATTACAGTGGGTTTGTCAAGTTTATTTTCTTCTTTCTACTCCTCCTCTATTTTCTATTCTTCCTTTGTTTGAATATTTGATGTTTCCTCATGCATTTCTTTCTCAATTTCCTCTTTCCCTTCCTCCTCCTCACTGCTAGATGGGCTAACGTCCTCAGTCAAAGTTTTGATGTCATCTTCTCTGGACATATTCCTGAAAATTTCCCAAGCTATGGGGATGGTGTATGTGTGTAGGGCATATTCCACCAATAATTTAATGAGACCATGGTGGGCCAGCTAGTTTGGGACCCCTGCATTCAGCTTGGTGCCATATTCTATCAAAGATTGGAGGAGGAAATATGGGAGACTAAGTTTTATGACTAGAGGTAGGTCCATCCCATACCTCAATGCATGCAATAACCTGAAGTGATAACCATAAATTATACTGAACCTTCCTTCACAATTGATATATTTCATTATTTGGTAGCTAACTTCACTCCATGGAGAAGGTAAGCTTGTCCTTCTGACCCCATTTTTATCCTCTACAGGATGCTCCCCAGGTTGAAAAAATGTCTTCTTGGCAACCTGTCCCAATGTTTTTTTCCCTTGCTCCAAGGGAGCCCAAGTGGAACACCTCTGATTCGACTGATAAAATTAGGTGTAAGTTCTAGGGTCAGACCCCTGAAACTGACTGTAGCATGTGTTTTTGAATGGGGTCTTAAGGACATAAAAAATACTTCAGTGACCTCATCATCATATCCATGAATTCTTTCAAAGAAAATCATCCAATTTGCCTTGGTGAAGAGGGCCACCACCTCAGGGTGCTCATGCAATTGGTTGGAGTTCAAAGGCTCCTTTCTCATAAAACCTTCTAGCATTTTTAGTGGTTTCTGAAGTTCTTAGGTGAGAAGAAAAAACAACAATTTCCAAAATCATAAACAAAGGCACAACTAAGTTTTTTTTTTTTTTTATTTTTTTTTTTTATTTTTTTTTTCCCTGAACTGTAGGAGGAATTTCCCATGTGCTCTTTCTTCACAACACCAATTTGCAACTCTCCCCTTCTTCAAACTATTCTCAACCTGAATTTGCTTCTTGGTTCTTGGAAGAAATCAATATGCCGACAGAGTAGGGACTATATAAAAACATTGGTTTTTTTACAGAGTAAACAGACTTGCAATGTTCGTTTCCTCCCCAGGTTTGATTTCTATGACTACATCCCTATTTTTTTTTATAGCAGAATGTGAGGAAGAAAAAGGAAAAATTTGAACACATAGAAGGGAACATATAGACTGTGTAGAACTTCAGAAAAGACATAGCAGACTTTTGAATTTCTCTTTCTTTGTTTCTCTTCACCCACTACTCTATTTTCAAGCTACCACCTTATCTAAACATATCATATGCATAGTAGGTTTTTGAGCCTACCTCATTTCCAGCTTGAATTTGACAAGAATTCTGACTTTTTTGGCTATAGAGCTGCTCTTTGTTTTCCCTGTAGAAATATTCCTGTAGAACGTGTTCTTGCTCTTGTAGAATGCAATGGTGCTCCTGTAGAACCCAATAGGCAGGAGGGTTTTGAAAAATTGGAAAAAACTACCAGTTCGCTGCTCTGAAGGTGGTAGATGAGCATTGCAATTGAGAGCTTCGTAACATGAAAATGAACGAAAGGGTGGCGGAGGCTTAGACCGCACTGTACTTAACTGTTGGTGTAATCTGCGATGAGGAGATGAGGTAGCCGGATGGGTATGTTATCCCCATATGGACTGTTGGTCCTACACTAGTGTAATTATGGTTCTTCATGTCGCTTGACTGCCATCACCTCCCTTACTCCCATTATATGCTGCCACCACTACCGATTTCAAATGTTTTCTTCCCGAGTTGACATGCCACATGTGCTGACGGCGTATTTGATTGGCCATTTGAGTTGGACATGGCTCAACTAAATTCTATGAGGGTGTGTGAACTAAATGAGGGTGGCTAGTTAGCTGGCCACCGAGTCCACTTAAACGTGACCATTCCCATAGTTCATGCAGTTTTGAAATAGTATTCATGCAATCGAGGAATAGGTTTAGCCACTCACCTACTTAGTCACTATTGTGCTATGCATACTTCAGACTCTGGCACCTCATTTCCTCGTTGTTGTTGCTGTTGGTGCTCTCCATGCTCGGCCTTCATCTTATGGTAATGATTCCTTGATCAAGATCTACTCCTTACATGCATCATACATCTTGTTGCATTGATCCTATCTCTAGAGTTTTTTTCAAAGGGATCAGCTGCTACAAGAATCCTACAGAATTTCTTGTAGCTGCTTCTCCTTCTAAAATTCAGGTTGATGCTTGAGCGGGCTTAAAAAGACAGTTGAAAAAAGTTCTGAATGGAAGACATAGTAGCTGGAAGGTATCAGGTAAGAATAAGCAAAAAGAACACTGCTACTTTATTTGTCATTTTCTTTTGTGTTTTCAAAGTGGAAAAAAAACATAATTTATGTATTTTGTCTGTGCAAGGAAAGGAAAAATCGAGTGGAAATGTGGGTGTGTAGAGATGACATGGAGAGTTAAGTGGATGGATGGTGGTAGGGAGGTTCACAGGCCTTCTAGACAAATCTCCAACCCTAGGGTTCTTCTCTAAAATTGATTTTAGCTTTTATGTAATTTCTACAGGATACTCTTGTAGAATACACAGAGCTTCCTGTAGGAAGCAAAATTTTTAGAACAAATGATACTGAGGCCTGGAAAAGGATAACAATGATGGAGGGATGGACTATGAAGGGTGCATGTAGCCTAGTCCTAACTTTATCTCTTGTGTGACCCTCCTACAACCTGCACTTCATCCAAAAGAAGTTAGGTTTTTTCTTTTTTCTTTGTTTTTTTTCTTTTTTCTTTGTTTTTTTTCTTTTTTTCTTTTTTCTTTTTTTTTGAGATAGTTGGGGTGCCTCCAGGATGTTTTCACCCTCACTGTCTGCCCTAGGTGCCTCTAAGAGGTTTTCGCCCGGGGATATTTTATTCCTCTTTTTATTTTTTCTCTGTTTTTTTCTTTTTTCTTTTTTCTTTTAGGGTGTGGGTGGAGTGGAGACAGGGACTTGCTCCACTACCAACACTGTTTTTCCCAAATTCTCACTGAACTCTTGCCTAGACAAGGGCTTCCTCTCTATGCCCATTAACGAGCACATGGAAGGATTCTTCGTCTATGGTCCGGATAAGGACTAAACCATTTTCATTGCATTTTTCTATTGTATAGGGTCCCAGCCATTTTTTCCTCAGTTTGCCCTTGAAATCCTTATATCTTGAATCATACAGCAGCGCCCAATCTCCTTGCTGGAATTGTTTTTCTTTGAGGTGTTTGTCATGCCATATTTTTCTCTAAAGTTTGACTATCTCTAAGTGGAGTAGGGTCTACATTCTCAGTTCATCCAATCCATTTAGCTGAAGCAATCTTTCCTTTTGTGCATGGTAGAGATCTAGGTCCATTTGAGCTGCCATCCTTAATGTGTTATATTCAAATTCTATTGATAGCAGAGCCTTCTTCCCATAGACCAACTCATAGGGTGTAAACCCCGTGGTGGTTTTCCAGGTGGTGTTATAGGCCGATGTGGCCTCAACTAATTGATCTACCCAATATTTTCTGCTACTTCTCACTACCTTAGTCAAAATCCCTTCCAAAGCTCTGTTGGTGACTTCCACCTATCCATTTGCTTGTGAATGATAACAGGTGGAAGTTCTGTGCTTAATCTTGTGGTGTGTGACTAGGTCTTCAACCAAATTGGAGGTAAACTGACTCCCTTGATCTGTAACTAACTCTCTTGGGTAGCCAAACTTGTAGAAGATATTTTCCCTTAAAAAATGAGCTACTTTTTCTTTTGTTGCCTCTTTGATTGCCTTTGGTTCTACCCATTTTGTCAGATAATCAGTACATACAATGATGTAAGATTTTTGTTTTGAAGGAGGGTTGATAGGACCCACAAAGTCCATGCCCCACTTCTCAAATGGCTCGAAAGTCACTTGAGGTTGTAGGGGCATCTTATCCCTTGGAGTCATTTTTCCCATCCTTTGACATTGATCACATTGGCTGATGTATCTCCTGAAATCTTGATGAAGAGTGGGCCAATAGTAACCTGCTTGCAAAATTTTGAAAGCATTCCTTTTTGCTGCAAAGAGGCCCCCACACAGTCCATCATGACAAGTTAACAGGATGTCAAAGACTTCCTCTTCCCTGACACATCGCCTCAAAATCCGATATGGGCCAAGTTTGAAAAGATTGCCCCCAATCCAAGTGAATGGGGTACTTTCCCTCATGATATTGCTCTTCTCTTTTGAGGATAGGTGTGGCAGAAACTATGTTGAAACCAAGTAATTTGCTGTATCAGCAAACCATGGAGAGAGTATTGAAATAGCAAAGAAGTGTTCATCTGGCTTCTGATCATCCACCATTCCTTCTTCACCTGTAGGCAGATCTAGTCTAGACAGAAAATTAGCAACAACAATTTCCTTACCTGGCTTATCAAAAATAGTCATATCAAGTTGCTACAATAAAACTAACCATCTAATGATACGAGCATTTACATCTAGTTTGTTCATAAAATACCTAATTGCAACATGATCAATGTGTACGAATGTTTGATAGCTAGTGATGTAGTATCTGAACTTGCTTAGGGAATGGACTATAGCTAGGAGCTCCTTTTGTAGTTTAATTCTGCCTTAGACAGGTTTTTACTAACAAAATATATGGCATAATGCAACTTCTCTTCAACTTGCCCTAAGGCTGATCCTATCACTTTGTTCGAGGCATCTGTGTGAATGTGGAAAGGTAAGGCCCAATTTAGACCTCTCAAGATTGGGGTAGTTACCAGCTTACCTTTCAAGGCATCCAGAGCCTCCTGACAGTTGTCAGTCCATATAAACTCAACATCTTTCACCAAAAGACCAAAAAATGGAGAAGATAGCTTACTAAAATCCTTAATGAATCTTCTATAATGCCTTGCTAAGCCTAGAAAACTCCAAACATAACTTACCTTTTGAGGAGGTGGGAACCTTTGGATGATAACAATCTTGTTGGGATCCACCTGTAATCCTTGCTGAGAAATTGTACGACCTAGCACGGTCCCTTCAGTCATTAGGAATTCACATTTTTCAAGACTGAGAGACAGGTTCATTTCAATACACTTGGCTAAAACTTTTCCAAGGTTAGTCAAAGCTTCCTGGAAATTAGAACCATAACGGGTAAAGTCATCCATATACATCTCCACTGAATCATGAACCAATTCAGCAAATATGCTCAGTACTACTCTTTGGAAAGTGGCGGGAGCATTGCAAAACCCAAAAGGAAGGACCCGATATGCAAAAGTACCCCATGGACAAGTGAAATTGGTCTTATCCTGGTCTTCTGGGCTAATTTGGATCTAGTTGTACCTGCTAAACCCATCTAGGAAGGAAAAGAATTTCTTCCTTGCGAAACCATCTAACACTTGATCTATGAAAGGCAAAGGGAAATGGTCCTTCTTGGTGGCCTTTTTTAATTCCTGATAATCTACATAGATTCTCCACTTCCTATTTTTCTTTGGCACTAGCACCAAAGGAGAAACCCATTTGCTATCAGATATGGGATAGATGAATCCTGCATCCAACAAATTTTGTCGTTCTTCTTTGAAAATGTCTTTAAGGGATGGATTCATCCTCCTTTGAGGCTACCTAACTGGTTTACAATCTTCCTTAATGTAAATGTGATGAGTACAGATGGAAGGGTGGACTCCCTTCATCTCCTTATAACTCCAAGCGAAAGCATCCAAGCGATTATTCAATAAGCTACACAGTTCTTTCTCCTAAGAGGTGGACAGGGATGAGTTGATCTTCAATGTTTTTTCTGGGCTAAATTCCATGTTCTTGACTCAAAAGGAGGTCAGATTAGCCACACAGAGAGCAATTAGAGGATTAGCTTGGGTTTCTTCCACCAACTCCTCTAAGGGCAACACACTGGGGGGTGGATTCTAGATCAAGTTCTCAATAAGATCATCTTTGGCTTGTGGACCCCCCATGGTAGTTTCTACTGTACACAATGGTGTGAAATAGACTTCATCCTCATCTTCATCCTCCAACCAAAGGGGTAAATCATGTTCCAGCAGAGGCTGGGCAGGAGGATAGAAGACTAACTGCTTGGACATATGCCCATTCTTGATTGTCATGTTTCGAGCTCGACAACTAATGTAGGCATCTGCAGTAGGCAACCAAGGTCTTTCCAGGATGAGAGGATACCCAATGAGCTTTGCCTTTGGTTAGAGAACCAAGAAATCACGAGGGTACTCCCAGGAATCAATAGAGACCATGACATCTTCCACAATCCCCTCAGGGGTCACGGTGGAGTGGTCTGCTAATTGTGGTACTATTGAGGTCTCTCTTAGGGAGCCCTAAAGGTTGAGTTTGAGCATAGTGTCCCTAGTCATAACATAAATGGCAACCCCTAGATCAATCAAGGTATGGGGGATTATGGTGCCATTGATGCGGACTTCAACTACAGGACTCCCATGGTCTAGATATTTCGAACAAATTACCTACCCCAACATCAGATCGGATAGTTGTCCTGTGACATTGATAGTTGGGGCATCTCACTTTCACCTACCTGGGTGTTTGAAGCAATTCTCCTTTGATCATCTTGTTGTATATAGGCACATCCTTTATTGCTTGGAGAAGGGGTATTTTTACACATAACTGTTTCAGTTCTCCCAAAAGTTCAGTTTCTTCTCAGGTTGGTTGGGTGGTTCCAGTTAGTCTCTCGGGAAAGGGTGGAATGACTTTGGGTTCACTTCCCTATTTTTCTTCCTCATCTTCCTTAGGAGGTGGGTCGCTATCTGGGAGAACCTTCCTAGATCATAGGTTAATATCCTGAATCTCCACAACATAGGTTGGGCATGATGTTTCCCCACTACATATCTGCTAGGTCTGTCTGTTGTTGGGGTTCGGGTTCGGTTGAGCAGGTATTTGGGGTTGTCTTGGAGGATCATGAGGTAATGGTTGAGGTTGAGTAGGTGGTGGAGGCAAAAGAGCGGGGGGAGAGTTATACTGGGGCCTCCACTCCTGATGAGGTGCACTCCACTAAGGCTATGGCTGAGCATAAGTATGAAACGAATGAGCAACTGGAGGGGCCTGGTATTAAGGAGGATATGACCAAGGAAGGGGTGTGGACCAAGAAAGATGACTAGGGGGAGCCCAAGAAGGCATGGAAGTGGCTTGATTTGGGTTTTAATAGCTCTAGTAGGTCCCTTGTATTCCCTGCTGGTAAGGTCTGGGCCCATGTGGCCTCCTTTGGTTCATGAAATAGAGTGCTTCAGTGGCTCCCTTAGCCCCTTGATATGTAACTTTGATTCCAGGCAAGGAAGGGCATTGATTCGTAGGGTGGTCTTCTTCACAAACTACACACACTTCTATAGATTGCAGTGGGCATTCATTCCTAGGGTGCTTTCTCGTTCACCTGGGACAAAAGGTGGCTAGAGCGCTCTTGGCTTCCTCTTGTTTCCTTTCGATATGCAAGGTATCCATGTGCATGGCAAGAGTCTGCCTCACCTCGCTCTTGAAATCTTCAAGTTCATTTCTAAGGGATGAGCTAGATGAGGATGTACTAGCTAATGGTTGACTTCCCCCACCTCTCTTCCTAACTGAACTGGAATGGTTTCTAAACATAGTCTTTATGTCATCATAAGGTAGTTGATAGATGTCTCCCCCAACCAGCAAATGGAGGGTATCTAGAATGTCCTCAGGGACTCTTCTGAGTAGAACCAACTTCAGAGATTCAGGTTCAAGTGTGCACCTAGACCTTTTATAACTAAGATGAAACCTCTCTTCATAGTCTTCTAAAGGTTCATCACTACCCATGGTCATACGGATGATTTCTTCCTTGGTTTCCTTTGACCTGCAATAGTCTCAGTATTTGTTGTTAAAGGCTTGCTACATCTAAGCCTAAGTTGTGATACAATCTCTAGGTAACCCCATGAACCAGCACAAGGCTACCTCTTTGAGGGTAGAACGAAACAACTTCAACTTCTGCTCATCTTTTGCATAGTCATAGGTTCGATATAGAACAACAAATTCAAACAAGAAAGTATCAGGATCTTTGGTAGGCAGTCCATGGAAGTGAGGTAGGGTTGAAGGAATTATTTTTTTCATTTTTGTGTCCCCATTGGTCTCCTCGATAGGAAAGGTACCTTCTATTCTTTCCCCATTCCCTCTAACGTTTCTATTTTCAGCCATGGTCTCAGGAGCAATGTTTTCTTGCTCCTATTTTGTTATAGGATCTTCGTATATCTCTGGAGGTTCACCTATAAGATCTTCTAGATCATTGCCACCAAAGAAGAGAGAAGGGTGACTCAGTGATGTGTCGAGGGTGTTGAGTAGGAATTTTCTTGAATTGTCTCTGTTCCTACGAGGCATGAAAGGAAATCTCTTTTTCGAATTTTTGTGTTTCTTTTTCTGCTTATACCTGCAAAAACTGAAATGTATTGAACAAAAAAATGCAACGAACTAAAATAAACCTTGCTAAAATGAAAATTGCAGAATTGAAATGAAAGTAGGAAATGTCTAATCTACTTTTGTTGGAATGAAACTGCAGAATTGAAATGAAAGTAGGAAATGTCTAATCTAATTTTTCTGAAATGAAATTTCAAAATTGAAATGAAAGTAGGAGATGTCTAATCTACGCTTGCTGAAATGAAATTGCAAAATTGAAATGAAAGTAGGAAATGTCTAATCTATGCTTGCTGAAGTGAAATTGTAGAATTGAAATGAAACAACTACTCTGCCTTTTTTGAAATAAACTACTTAGCAGAATGTTGTAGTAGAAAATAGAAGAAAATTAGTAATCACAAAATACTCTGATGCTTCCCCGGCAATGATGCCAAAAGGAAGTGGTGAGCTCCAATATTGTTGCAACTCCTAGGGCTCCCTTCTTTACTTTTATCAACCCAGTTGTTCGTAACAAACTTGGAAGCGACAATGCTATATGGCAAGTACTAGCTCTTACTACAGGCTGTCACTTGATCAGTTGGCACAAGTTTGCAAGGAGCTTAAGCCAACTTCTATGAGTTCTCAGAAGAAGATTTTACTGTGATGGCAGAAGACTAATTCTATAGGGACTATTCTACTTGCAGAAAGAGAATGAAAACTGAAATGGAACTCAAACCCTAGCAAACCCTAATTGTGCAAGAAAAAGAGATGGAAACTACTGAAATGGGTGCCATTGATTATTTAAAAGGTAAATTGCATTTATTCAAGCTACTTCTAAAGAGGAATTGAAAGAAATCATCTTTTTGCAGTTTAGAGTTTTTTTATGTGGATTTATTATGCTTGTGACTTGACTAATTGTGACTGTGGAGTGGTTTGGTGGAAAAGGAGGATGGATTTGGCTTTTACAGATAGTGAGGAAGGTGTGGAGGGGTCCTAAGAAGTTCCTAGTACCCTTCTGGAGATTTCCATTGTGATCAGACTTCGATAAATTGCTCGCATGAACTTCTACAGAAGGCTGCAGGGGATCTACAAGAAGTTCTATAGGAGGAGGCCGAAAGAGATTTTTGGATGTTTGAAGGTGGAAAAATGGTGGGAAAAAGGAAATGAAGGGTGGATGAAGGTGTTGGAGTGTCTAGGCCTCTGTTAATGAAGATCAAGAATGAAGGAGAAGGTTGGACTTGCTGAAAGGGTAAGAAAGCAACTTTGTGAAAAAATGGAGAAATTAGGACAGTTTGGCCAAATTTGGTGAATGAGTGAAGGATTTTGTGAAAGATGAGCTGGTATAGGTTGTGCTATGGAAGGATGACATTATGGAATGTTTTTCAAGTGAGATGCACACCTACTTCTTAATACTGACCTAAGCAAGAATCGAAAAAACAAAGTTTGTCTAATTTGACCTAAAATCTGACCTTAAAACAGAAAAGTGTTGAACAAAATTTATTAATAGGAAACTATGTGAGAAATCCATGGTAAAATGAACAATAAATGGTATAAGCATGTGAATCGAAGCAAATATCAGCTTCTCCAACTTAAAACATCACACTAGCAATTGCATGGAAGGAAAAGAAACAGTGTTTTTGGTGGCAGTAGTAACGCCTTGTCCTCAATTGATGGTCCCAAGGAGAGAAAAAGGAGATCGAGGCCTACTGGTAGCCCTTTTGGATATTTCTTTTTTATTACAGCAAACTGCTTAACCAACTTGAAGCAAGAAAAACTAATTTAATCATCAAAAGCAACTTATTTTACCAAAGCAAGATTAATCCTCAACAACAGAAATCAGCTTATGAATGCAAGAAAAAAACATATAAATATACAAAGGAGGTGTTAGGAAGATTGGGTTGGGCCTTAACCCAAGAGCTTCATCCCTGTCGAAATGATTAGTTTTGGTTCAAATCTGGATTCATCTTCATTGATCAAAAAATAATAGTTACATCACAAGACTGTCTACAAAAGGAGCTCGAAAATAAGTTGAGTACAAGACTGCACAAAAGTGCGAAAATAGACTATGAAATGGCTAACCTACTAAGGCCTGAAGCCTTCTTATTTACACAAGTGAGGACCCCCAATAGTCCCCCTAAACTTAAGGAACTTGACTACTTAAAACTGGAGATAACAGCAGCCCCACTTGAGTTGCTCAGCTACCCCTTAGAATCATCGATGTGGTGGCCTTTGAACTCCGAGCTGCTGGTGGAGAACTCGAGAAGGGGTCATTAATGTAGGAGACACCCATCATATAAGTCCTCATCCCTATTTCTTAGAGTTTGGCTACTAATCTACTCATAAATGCCCGGTCCTTGTCCAAAAATTGTCCAAAAATCTGCAATAAACACTCATTAGACTATGTGGCAAAGTGATTATCCCCATTCACTCAATTGACATAAATATATTCAAAAACATGCACAAACTATGGTTAATAGTGGATTAAATGGAAATAATAGGCAAAATGAGCCCATATAGTTACCCATTTATGGGGCTCATCAGTCAACTATGTTTATTTTAGTGTTTATAATATTTATGTTAGGGTTTATATATCATGGATTTATAATATTAGTCCCTTGGGTTTAATGTTATTTCCTTGGGTTTATAATATCAGTCCCTTGAGTTTATTATTCTATTTCCTTTATAATATCAATCATGGTAAACCATCATCAATCATAGCCAACCATGGACAACCATGGTCAACCATGGTTTGAAAAAGATTGTCTTAATATTAAAATCAACCATGGTCAAGCGAGACATTGTGACAAAGATGGTCTCGATATGAAAATCAATCATGGTCAAGCATGATCAAGCATGGGCCAACCATGCTCATTTTAGGGTTCATATTCATAGGGTTTAATATTATTCCCTTTGGTTTATAATCCCTTGGATTTTTAGTATCATTAATATACATAATCGCTAGGTTTTATAATATTAATATGAAGGGCATATAACAGTTATCCCTTCAGTGTAATATTTATTAATATATAATAATACATTCATATCTAAATTAATATTTATTAATACAATATTTTCTTAATAAATAATTAATATATTTTATATTTAATATTAGGGTTTATATTATTATTATTATTATTATCCAATTTTTTAAGTCACGACCAAGCCAGACACCAAGTTGGAGTATAAGACCCATTTTTCATGGGACAAGGGACCCACCTGTTGGAAATAATACTAAGAGGGGGGGTGAATCAGTATTATCACATTAATAAAACTTTTTCATTTCCAAACTCTTATTCATATATGCTACTTCCACAACTTCTTATGATTAAGTTAATTGATCTTCAATGAGTGCATTAGAACATTATCAACGATATTATCAGTTAACAGATGCAATAACATAGAACAGATCATCACACATAAGGCACACACATGAACACCATGATATAAGGTGGAAACCCAATGCGGGAGAAAACCACCTGCTGCAAGTCATCTCAATCTTCTTCTTAATAAGAAAATCCTTTTACAATATTTGTACTGGTGCAGTCTTATACCAGTACGGGAGCTACAACCCCCTTTGCTCTTGTACTAGCCGATCCATTTACTAGTACGCAGGCTGCTACCTGCTACAATGCTCCAAATATTCCCCTTTGCTTTTGTACTAGCTTAAGTACTAGTACGTAGGCGCCGGCCTACAATCTTCTCTCCTCCAGGTACCACGTTTCATCAATTTTCATACTGGATACACTGAAGCACAACACATAATCTGAAAGGCCACGTTTCATCCAATTTTCATACTGGACCCAATAACCACATTGAAGCTCATAATCAAACAACCTTTTGAATCACCCAATCACTAGATCAATATATATATAATGACAGTCATCAATCAGATCTAGTCCATCAGATCACAGGAAGATGAGACATTAAGAACATAATCAATCACTTCTCAGACTATTGTTATCAGATCATAATACCAGAAACCAGACCCAGAACACAGCAAGGATAAACATGGATAGCTAAATTGATTTCAGGAGAAGTACGCAACTTTACCCATGTAATGCCTGTGGACAAGCACGCACTGTTCTTCTGTGTCGCCACTGACCTCCGCATCTGCGCCTTCTGTGGCGCCGCGCACCGCCGCAGCTGCGCCTTCTGTGGCGCCTCTGCACTGCACCTTCGGTGGCGCCTCTGTGGCATCTCCTGTGGCGCCTCCGCACTGCGCCTTCTGTGGCACCTCCGCACTGCGCCTTCTGTGGTGCCTCTGTGGCATCTCCGCACTGCGCCTTCTGTGGCACCTCCGCACTGCGCCTTCTGTGGCATCTCCGCACTACGCCTTCTGTGGCGCCTTCACACTGCGCCTTCTGTGGTGCCTTCGCATTGCGCCTTCTACACTGCACCTTTTGTGGCGCCTCCGCACTGCGCCTTCTGTGGTGCCTCCGCACTACGCCTTCTATGGCGCCTCTGTGGCGTCTCCGCACTATGCCTTCTGTGGCGCCTTCGCACTACGCCTTCTGTGGCGCCTCTATGGCGTCTCCTGTGGCGCCTCCACACTGCGCCTTCTGTGGCGCCTCCGCACTGCGCCTTCTGTGGTGCCTCTGTGGCGTCTCCGCACTGCGCCTTCTATGGCGCCTCCGCACTGCGCCTTCTGTGGCACCTCTATGGCGTCTCCGCACTGCGCCTTCTGTGGTGCCTTCGCACTGCGCCTTCTATGGCGCCTCCGCACTGCGCCTTCTATGGCATCTCCACACTTCCGTCGCTGCAGCTCTCGAGAGATCACCCTTCACAGATTCGCTTTCCACTTCACTTTCATATAGATCGAGCTTTTCAAACAATAACCCAATATTTCAGATCTTAAGATATTCAACCCAAAAACATACCCAAGCCAAATGATCTCCTTTTCTTTATATAGGCAAGCTCTTCCTCAAATCATGGACCAATACCACGTGCCAAAACCATAGGATCAAAAACTGTTGGACTAATACCATGAACTAACCATGAAAGTGCGTGAACTTTTCTCCACATGAAATAAACTTTTCTCTGCATGAAATTCTGTGAACTTTCCTCTACATGAAATAAACTTTTCTTTGCATAAAATTCCATGAACTTTTCTCTACATGAAGTAAACTTTTCTTTGCATAAAATTCCGTGAACTTGAAAATAACTTTGCTGCACTATAATTTATCATCTGAGTGATTTGCCATCAAGGACAACACTTTAGCCATAATGCCAACATGAAATGTTCCAATTTCACCCAAGTCAAGCCCTCACTCCTATTTCCATCGGAAATTTACTTGAGCAAGCAACCAAAATGTCTCAATCTAAACTTAATCGCCTCTACCAAACTTTCATACAAAAGCAATATCAGACTGTAGATCCCCTTCTTTATGGGTCAGTTTTCTTCACATATATGGGTAGAATCATAGTTGATATGATATTTGTGGTTATGGGATTCAACACTAGTGAGTTTGTGGATGAATTGACCCTAATATTGATGTTTATTTTTACCCCTAGATAGCCCCCTGCTGTTAAGTATGATTATGCCTCATTTATTGTTGATAAAATTCACGACTAGTTCTTGAGACTGGAGAATGAAAAGGTTTTCAAATATACCACTTTCATATATCACCTCATGCTCTATTATCAGTTAGATAATTTCCCATTCCTTTTCATGAAACTTGATACCAAGGGTAATCCAAGGCCTGTCATCTTTTGGACTTCCATCTTTCATAAATCTCCATCCAAACCTTACTCCTATAATGAGTTCATTGATCAGTTTGTTCATCTAGCTAATACCTTGCTAATAGGGATTTCACCTCCTAAAATCAGTGGTGACATCAAAAGAATCCTTCAACTCTCTAAACAATACAGAGTGCGTGACTAGTATTTATACCAGAACTACATAGAAATTAGGATATATGGATGTGAGCTTTCCCCTTTCAAGTTACCAAAATATGTTCCAATGAGAATGTTTGCATTGGAATACTATAGACAGATAATAAACTCAAACTTAATTCATTTTACTAAAGCAAAGAAGAGAATACAACTAAATATCAAGGATCAATTAAGCCCTTTCCTCTGTAACACTAGGGAAGCATGGAAAGCAGCAGAGCAAATTCTAGAAGACCATCTAAGACTGAACAAAAGTTTTAATTGGATTCCTTATGATCCGCATAGTTTCATCTATGATAGAAGAATGAAAAATAGACTATCACCATACTTGCATCACAAAATCCCAGAGATTGAACAGTTTGCCAACATGGATGAATGGAAGGAAGGAATCCTAATAGAAACAGATAGTGAGCATGTCAATATAGAAAATGTAATGAAGGATCTTGAGAAAACACTTGACCTGGATTCTTTTTGAATAGGTACAAGTTGAGTCTTCTCAAAGGACAGCATTAGGGACTAGTGCCTCAACAGCTGAAACCTCATAGAGGCACTCATAGGAGACAAATACACTACTTGCAGGCACATCCAAGGGAAAAGAACCAGAGACCAGCACCCAAGCAACAGAGCAATCCACCATGTCAAAGCAGCCTGAAACTTCTCAGGAGTAGGTTCAAACATAGGTTCACCCAACTCAAGTTAATGTAGAAGAGCCCTCAATTTTGCAAACTCCTCTGAATGAGGAAATGAATAAAAAGAGATACAGGGAAGTAGCTACCCTTGCTAGTGGTCCATCAGACCAACCCGGTGATAAAAGGCACAGGCTAAATCCTCATTTAGAAGAGGAATTTTTGAGGAAACTACAGAGATCCAGAGAAAAGAAGGTGCAGAGAGTCATCAGACTTTCCCATCATGTGGGACACCTTATAATTCACAGAGACAGGAGCTAGAGAGACAACAAAGTGCTGAAGTGGCTTCCTTCAAGCCTCTAGGAAATGATAACCTGAAGATTAAAAATAAATTCAAAGAAATAAAAGCCAGGAATGAACCATTAAGGATCCAGTTCTACAATCAATATTTAAAAAGGCTCCCACCAATCAGAATAGGTTGATGTCAACCTATGACATCAAAGAGGGAAAAATGCAAATGAGCCTCTTCAAGCCCAAAGTAAAACAACCTCAAACAATGGCGGATTACCTACAAACATATTTTGAATTCATGGCAAAAGACATTCATCCCTTGGATCAGATTGAGTTACACAGACAAATGGGGGAAATGATATATTCAACATTGACTGGTAAGGCCATGATGGCCCAAAGATTGGAAAATTCTTTGAATAATACAACTGCCCAATTATAGCTAGAAAGAGCCTCTTCACAGGCTAAAAACAACAAAATTAAATCTTTGGAAGAATTGATTATTGGATTGGGCCATAATCCAAACGATGTGAAGGTTGTAGAGACCTTAATTAAAAAGAAAGATGAAGACATAGTTGCCTTAAGAAATCAGCTGAAGTTACCCCCTTCAAGGCATCCACAGACTGCTGAGATCATACAAAAAAGGTCCGAAGAAGAGCTTATGGACTTAGTCCTCAAGCTAAATGAGTAGTTGAAGGAGACTGAACAAGAGCTAGAAAAATCATTGAAGGACAAGCAGGGAGATTCGACCTCTCAAACTCCAAATGTGATACCAGTGGTCTCCACTGCAGTCCCTTCAACACTGGCAACAGCTCTATCACCTAATGCCCCTTCAGTCACAGCTAAAGTAATAACAGGTACAGTCACAGGAATAGCACCAGCAGAAACTTCAAGTTTAAGCACAGAGGAATTAATAAAATCAATGGAGGAGATGAAGCTCCATGTGTCTAAATTACAGAAGGTAAAAGAACAATATATTACCTTAGAATAGAGATATGAACTTTCAAAGATAAATTTGTTTGAAAAAATTAGGGAGAATAAAGGGTTAGCATAGCAGGTAAAATCATTAGAGAAAGACCTCACTTTCCGCAAACCCTTAGCAAACATCGGGAAGATTCTTTGGACCAACATCACTCAGTCAATAAATGATGTTTGGCCATCAATTCAAATAATTTTTGAACAGATTGATTTGGTAAATGTAGCTCTCGAAGAAGTCCAGAAAACTAAGAAAGAATTAGGAAGGATGTATGAAGAAGCCGCCAGGCTAATAAACTTTTTGAACAGCAAAAATAAGTACCAGCTAGAAGAGCTGGGCATTGAAGACAGAACAGGGACTATTCTGGATATCAAGAAGATATTGACCAAAAGGTCTCTAATGCAGAATTTGGAAAGAAGATGCCAAAACATGTAAGAGGAAATTAATGTTTTTATAGAGAAATTTGGCATTCTGCAGAGCAAAGGACTACCCAGTCCTTTAGTAATCAATGATAAATTGATGAGACATATAGACTATGTTGATATATTGGCCCAATATGTAAATAACCAGGCCAACTCATCAGCTAGTTCATCTTCCCCAAAGGCACTCCCTACAGGCAGAGTTCTTTATGACAGTCTACAGAACCTTTTCTATGTTGAACATGAGCTAAAGCATTTGTTTCCAGTCTAGCCTAATTTTTTCAAATACACAGAGGCTGATGAAATCTTCAGGGAAATTTAAAGGACCAGAATACCACAGGAAAAATGGTGGACAGATATGACAGAAATTTTGTAATTTATCTTTGGTAAAAAAGTAAAATTTTCATTGTTTACCATAGTCAATAATGGTAAAAAGGGTGTATAATGATCAAATAGGTAAAGAGTGTCAAAACAGGTCAAAATGTATCAATAAGAAGATGAAAAATAGAACAGCCAGCACTAATTTATGAGGAAGACAGCAAGATGCTTCATCATAGGGCCTGCCTCTAGCTCATCCACTAAGATAGAGACAGCAAGCCATCAGTTTACTTTATCTTCTATCTTCGATACCATCTGTCTCTACTTCCATGTAACATATAGTTAGTCATCCTAGAATATATCTCTCTTTGTTATGAGATATTTTATTGTAATACTTTTGTATAATTACTCCCTCATTCATTTCATTTAGGGTGGATTCTTAGACATTTCTGTAAAACTGATTACTTTGGAATAAAGTGTTGTTGGACAAAATCTTGTATGGCTGGCTGGATGAAGAATTAATATAAAGGACTTTTCACAGGATTCATGTGTCAAACACAAAACAAATAAGTATCTTATATCTCATCTGCTATTGTCTTCTTGTTCAATATGTCAATTATATTTCATATCTGAATATTAAAATGAAAAAGAATAATTCAGAAAGTGATTAAGTGCAATCTATCTTCAATCGTTTTTATTCTAAGTGTTTTCTTCTAAACTATCATAGGCAATGAATTCTTAATTGCTCCTGCTTTTTAGTTTATCATTTGATCATTTAGTAAAAAAATTCTTAATTGCTTTTTATTGGTGATCATTCAAGTTCCCTCCTTTTAAAACATGTTGAAGGATTCTTAATTGCCCTTCCTCCCTTTTAAGTCCATTCCATATTTTCAAGTCTCCATTACTCCATGTTTAGCTATCTTGCCTTGTAAAGCCATCCTTGGTTGAAAAAACCAAATCCAGTTGAGCCATCCTCTTTTGACTCCATTTACCCAATGGCCTGAAATAGTCAGTTCTACCCATCTTCTATTGAATTTCGCCACCAAACACAATCAAAACCCTCAAGACTTCATAACTAGCCTAATATCTTATAAAACAAAGCTAAATCTTAAAGAGAGAGCCCTCTCTGAGTACAGATTGGCCAGATTATGTACCCAAAAGTTGGTTTGTGGTTACCCCAGACTCCTTTCCCTCTTCTCGCAACTTCAGGGAAAATATAAGTAATAACATAGTGGCAACTCCACTGGGGAACTAGTTCCTCAGTCAAAACAAATCTTTAGGAAAGTTTAAATCCAAATTTAAAGAATTTTAAAGAAATCTTAAAAGTTGTTTTTTGATATTAATTTAGAAAATCAAAACTAAGAAAACTGGCTTCAAAAGGGACTCATTACACCAGAGCTAATCCTGATCCCCACCCACCACAAATGTTTGAGAATCCTAATTTGATCCCCAGAATTCTTAGGAGACAGGAAAGTCAAGAAAGTTCTACTAGTTTTCGACCCACCTACAGATCAAGATCCTGTCCTATTAGGTGGATTTATCTTGAAGACGAACCCTTTGATAAACATTTTGAAACTTCTCTATTTAGGAAATCTTCTGATTCTGAATTAATTGACCTAATCCCAGATCCAATATTCTTCAAAGAATTACAATTCGAAGCTGTCAATTTCTCAATGGACAGACATTTTCAGAACTCCATACAATCTGATCTTACCTCTGAATGAACACCTAATCCATCCATGATTACTACTGCCTCTGCAAGCTCCTCACCATTTCCTCATACTCACAACCTCATGCCACTCCACCTCAAACCACCCCTCCTACTCCTCCATCCACAACTAAAACATCCACTGTTATCCAAACCCTAGCTAGTGTTTCAACATTACCTATAGCCATGGAAAACAGGTATACCCCCCTGGTTTTACCAACAAACTTAGGTGCCATGCCTCGGGACAACCAAAGTAAAATCACTCCATTTTATGGTACTGGTACCTATACACCCCAACGACACACCAAAAATATGACTGACTACTTTGAAATTTATGAGATAGATGTTAACGATGTAAGAAAGAGAATATTTGTTTAGAGTCTAACTGGGGAAGTCAGAACCTAGTTTAGGGCTCTAGCAGCAAACAGCATAGACAACCTAGAAACCCTCTATAGACAATTCCTGAACCGATGGGAGAAAAAGAAAGATCCTCCTCAGATCCTATCTGAATATGAAAACCTCAAGAGAAGAACACAAGAAATTGTGTAGGATTACTGCACTAGATTCAACAATATCTACAATGCCATCCCTTAAAACCTTAGACCCCCACCTGATTTGGCCTTGATCAAATTCCCAAATGGATTTAACTATGATATGGCATTTCAGCTAAGGGAACGAGCCCCTAGAACTTTGGAAGATATGCAAAGTATAAATTTCAGTGTTGAAGCCAACCTGATGTCTAAAAGAGCCAAGGTTAGGAGCGAGAGAAGGCTACTAGTAAAAGAAGAAGCTTCACCTTTTGAACAGAAACTGGATGCTATAATTAAAGGGATGGATAGGCTGGGAGATAGAGTGGAAACAATTGAAAGAAAAGCCCCTTGGGACGATCAACCTACCAACATAGGGAGAAATCCTAATTTCCAAAAAAATCAGAACTAGAACACTGGGAAGACTAGTCTAGACCAAAACATTAGACCCCCTTTCCAAGAGAATTATGTAGAAGAATCTAATTTTGAAGGTCCACAACAAGATAATCAAATAAATCTGATGGGACTCAACAATGAAGGAGAAGTTTTCTTGACCCAAGAGGAACAAGAGGCCCACATTCTTAAACAATTTCAAACTCGGTCAGGTGAATCGTTTGACTTTAGGGAGGGATATGACACAACCATCTATGAAGTACATAAACAGTATAACCTAAGGAGGAGAAGAATTGATGTTCCTAAAACCAACAAATAGAAGGATCCAAAATATCCCACGAAAGGTAAGACAATCACTACACCTGTACATATTTAGTCTAGATCAAACAATAACCCTTCTAATCCAATAATTAAATATGTCTCTGATAATCAACCAAACAATAGACAACCCTCCACTTGTCTTCCTTCCAAGGGAAATGTGGAAGAACCTCCAGAAGTTGATTTAGGAGAAACTGTTAATCATAACCTGACTCCTGAAAAGGAGAAAAACACAAAAAATACAGAAAACAAAGAGAATCCCATTATTCGAAACACAAAAGCCCAAATAGAAAAACCCTTCAAACTGAAAACTGAAGTAGGCAAGCTAAATATTTTTGTTCCATTGTCTAAATTAGCTAAACATGATGCCTACCGAAGTCAAATCAACAGGTCACTTAAAATCACCGGAACTGAAGACACATTAAATGTTTTTGATGACCAACCAGAATTAATCTTTGGCCCTGAAGTAAATAGAAAATCATTAGAATGAGGAATTCCTCCTTTCTATGTGAGCTTAAACATATATGATAAAATCCTTCACAATGCCATGTTTGATTCTAGTGCATCTCATAACCTAATGCCCAATTCTGTAATGGAAAACTTAGACGTTGACATCACTAGACCATACAAAGATCTCTTTTCTTTTGATTCTAGTCATGTGAGATGTTTAAGATTGATAAAAGACTTCTGTGTCTCATTGGTTCAATACCCTAAAAAAAAATACTAATGGATATAGTAGTAGCAGATATACCACCAAATTATGGCATGTTATTATCTAGGTCCCGGGATGCTAAGCTTCAGGGATCTCTTCAATTAGACATGTCTTATGCTACTATCTTGGTTTTCAACCAACCTAAGAAGTTATACAGAGAAACGTTGATGAAATATGTAGTAAGTATTCAGGAAAAACCACAAAACTTCCCCATCTACTCAATACACTCTGATATGGACTCGTTTATTCTTTATAATGCTGAAATCAATCCTCCCAACGCTTTAGAAGTTTTAGCAGCAAAACCAAAAGAAATTAAAAAAGAAAAGTCAAGTGTTCAGATTCAAGAAATATCAGAAACAAATAACAAATCGGATAATAGAGAAAAACCAAATGAGAATGAGAAACTAAATCCCCCTATTAAAAAAATTCCCACCACCCCTGGCACTGATTATGTGCATGAAATACTGTGGCATTTAGAATTTGATGGCTCAGTCAATAAATTAGGAGAAGGAGCAGGATTTTGGGTGTACAACCTAGAAAATGACCATGCTGAAGGCCATGCCTACAGATTAAATTTTAATTGCACCAATAATATGGCAGAGTATGAAGCTATTTTGCTAGGACTTAAACTTGTCAAAAGATTAGGGGCAATCAAAGTATTTGTTATAGAAGATTCAAAATTAATCGTTAATTAGATCAAAGGGAAGTACCTTACTAGGGATCCTAGATTAGGATACTACAAAGGAACAATCATAGAAATTCTTAATACTTTTATGGAAACTAAGTTTGTTCTAGTACCTAGAAAACACAACTTACATGCCCACAGTCTGGCCATGTTTGCTAGCACCTGCAAATTACCTTTCGAACCTAATCATCAGTTTACTGTTGAAATTAGGCATAAGCTAGCCATCCCTGATAATCTAAAGAACTGGCAAGCTTTCGATAGTGATGAGCAAATTAATAACTTTTTAACTTTATGTGGAGAATTTTCTAACAATTACATAGATGTTGATTCAGTGATTAACCCTAATCAAATAGATGAGGTAGAAACAAATATTTCTAAAGAAAGTTAAATTCAAATGCTTCATCCTACAAAATTCACACAAACGGAGGTACAAGACCTTAAGAAAATGGACCTTGATGAGATAATTGAAGAAGAAACAAAGGTTATTGACCTAAAGGACAATCATCTGCCTAAGGGATTAACTCCTCTAGAAGACCTCTTTGATTCCAATGACATTCCAAAGAAACCAAAGATGGAACCATTAAAAGCAAACATTAAAGAATATAACTTAGGGATAGAGGAAAATCCTAAAATGATAAAACTATCAAAATCTTTACCTCCTAACCAGAAGTTAAAATATGTTGAACTAATGAGTGAATTCTAGGAGGTCTTTGCCTGGAGTTATGAGGATTTGAAATCATATGACACCTCCATAATTCAACATACAATACCTCTTAAAGAAAACCAAAAACCATTTAAACAAAAACTCAGAAGAATCAACCCTATGTTATTACTATTGATTGAAAAAGAAATTAAACGTATGTATAAAGTAGGTATAATTGCCTTTATTAGATTTTTAGACTGGATATCTAATTTAGTGCCTACTAGGAAGAAAACCAGGGAAATAAGATTATGTGTTGATCTGAGAAATGTGAATAAGGTTTATTTGAAGGATAATAACCCTTTACCTAAGATGGATCATATTTTTCAAAGGGTAGTAGACTCATCCAAGATTTCACTTTTAGATGGGTTTTTCGGGTATAACCAGATCCTGGTTCATCCTGATGACCAAGAAAAAATTGTTTTTACAATACCATGGGGCACATTTATGTATATCAAAATGTCATTTGGGCTTAAGAATGTTGGAGCAACTTTCCAAAGGGCTATGAACATTGCATTTGCCAAAGAGATTCATGATTTTATTATCATATATTTGGATGACTTAACCGTTTTTTCTAAATCAGATCAGCAGTGTTTGGACCATTTCACACAAGTATTTCTAAAATGCAGAAAATATGGTATTTCTTTAAATCCAAAGAAGTCCTTGTTTGGCCTGGAGGAAGGTAAACTCTTAAGTCATATTATTTCAAAGGATGGTATTCGAATTGACCCTGCCAGAATAGAAGCAATTTTACAAATACCTCATCGAAGAAGGATCAAAGAACTTCAAGCTTTCTTAGGAAAAATAAACGTAGGAAAAATAAACTTTTTGAGAAGATTCATATCTAACCTAGCTAAACTCATTAGATTACTTAACAAAATGTTAAAAAATGATTCAAGTATTAAATGGACAGTAGAAGCCAAACAAGCATTTGAAGAAATCAAAATGGCTTTATCCAGAACACCAGTCCTCACTAGTCCTTAATTTGATAGAGACTTCATAAAAAAAAATTTGCCTCGAAACACACTATAGCAGTTGTTTTATTACAAAAGGATGACCGGGGATGTGAAAAACCTATAGTCTTTTCAAGTAAAGCACTCAAAGATGCGTCATTAAAATACAAAATCATTGAGAAACAAGCTTTTTCACTTGTAAAAGCCATTAAAGACATCAGAGTCTATATATTATACTCTCATGTGATAGCCTATGTACCAAATGCAATTATCAAGGACATCCTGACTCAAGATTGAATTGAGGGCAAAAGGGGTAAATGGATTGCTACCATCTTAGAATATGATATTGAAATAAAACCTACAAAACTAATAAAAGGAAACGGAATAGCTAAACTCATGGAAAAAACCAACTTTCAAGCCTTGGACATAAATGAACTAGATGACGAACAGGAGATGGCGACTCCACAAATTAGCCAGGCCTTTTTAGACTCACCTTGGTATGCTGATGTAATTTATGTTTTACAAAACCTGCAGGCTCCTCCAAGGTTATCCAGAACAAAGAATAGGTTTCTAAAAATAAAAGCTTCAAAGTTTTGTATTCTAGATAATGCTCTTTCTTGGAAAAATCATCAAGGAATTTTATTTAATTGTTTATTAAAAGATGAAGCTGACAAGGCTCTCCAAGAATTTCATGCAGGAGACTATGGTGGACACCTTTATTGGAAATAAACTGCAGATAAAATCCTAAGGGCTGGATTCTATTGGCCAAATTTATTTGCTAATGTGAAGAAGTTTGTTACTTCTTGCCATAAATGTCAAAATTTTGAAGGCAAGAGAAAGTTGTTCCCTTTACCCTTAAAACCCATTTCCACTAAGAAGCCTTTCCAACAATGGGGTCTTGACTAAATTAGTGAAATCCATCCTCCCTCCTTTGGCCAACATAAATGGATACTCACTACCACTGACTATTTTACTAAATGGATAGAAGCTTTTCCTTCCAAACAGGCCAATGATACAGTGATCATAGGTTTCCTAGAAACCAATATATTGTCTAGATTTCACTGCCCTACTAAAATCATAACTGATAATGTTGCAGCTTTCAAATAAAAAAAGAAGATCAGTTTTTGTAACAAGTACCATATTAGCTTAGGCCATTCCACAGCATATTATCCTCAAGGGAATGGACTAATTGAATCTTCTAACAATAACCTCATTAATATTATTAAAAAACTGTTAGAAGAAAACAAAAAGACTTGGCACAAGAAACTAATAAATGCATTATGGGCAGACATGCTTACAACTAAAAAATCCATTAGGACCAGTCCTTATAAGTTAGTATATGGAATGGAGGTTGTTTTTCCTTCATCATTGGGTGTTCCTATTATGAAACTACTCCAATAAGCTCAAGTATAACTTAATGACATTCAAAGAAGGATAAATCAGACCATCAATTTACAGCAGACCAGAGAGGAGGTGTACCAAAGATCCCAAGTGTTGCAGGAAAATTTCAAGAAGATATTTGACAAGAGAACCAAGGCATAATATTTCTACCCTGGAGATAAAGTGCTAAGATGGGATTGCATAAGAGAAGATAAGGGAAAACATGGGAAGTTTGACTTCCTATGGAAAGGACCATACATTATCTATGCCATACAAGGAAACAATACATATTTTCTCAAAAACTTTGATGGCACAGAAGCAAAAGAATGACCAGTCAATGGTCGGATGTTAAAGCATTACTTTGATCCTACTTACTAATGTTATCATGTTCTTAACATGTTCATATTATATCCTTTGTAATGTCACAGTTTTGATTAGATAGTAACTTTGTTGGAGTTGAAGCCTGAAGAGAAGACCCTAAGCTTCAAAAGTATCACTGTCATACATACAATAAAGCAACAAGGAAGAGAAGATTGCAGAGCACAGTCAAAGCCATTAAGAGGCCCACATTCTTAAACAATTTCAAAATTTGTCAAGTGAATCATTTGACTTTAGGGAGAGATATGACATAGCCATATATGAAGTTCATAAGCAATATAACCTAAGGAGTAAAATAATTTATGTCCCTGAAGCCAACAAACAGAAGGCTCCAAAACAGCCCGCGAAAGGTAAGACAATCACTACATCTGTACATATTTTGTCTAGATCAAACAATAACCCTTCTAATTAAATAATTGAAGATGTCTCTAATAATCAACCAAATAATAGACAACCCTCCACTTCTCTTCCTTCCAAGGGAAATGTGGAAGAACCTCCAGAAGTTGATTTAGGAGAAATTGCTAATCATAACCTCACTCCTGAAAAGGAGAAAAACACAAAAAATATAGAAAATAGAGAGAATCCCTCTGTTCGTAACACAAAAGCCCAAACAGAAAAACCCTTCAATCTGGAAACTGAAGTAAGCAAGCTAAAGATTGTTGTTCCATTATCTGAATTAGCTAAACATGATGCCTACCGAAGTCAAATCAATAGATCACTTAAAATCACTGGAATTGAAGACATAGTAAATGTTTTTGATGACCAACCAGAATTAATGTTTGGCCCTAAAGTAAATGGAAAACCATTAGAAGGAGGAATTACTCCTTTCTATGTGAGCTTAAACATACATGATAAAGTCCTTCACAATGCCATGTTTGATTCTGGTGCATCGCATAACCTAATGCCTGAGTCTATAATGGAAAAATTAAATCTAGACATCACTAGATCATGCAAAGATCTCTTTTCTTTTGATTCTAGTTAGATGAGATGTTTAGGATTGATAAAAGACTTGTGTGTCTCATTGGTTCAATACCCTGCAAAAGCAATCCTAATGGATATAGTAGTAGCAAATATACCATCAAAATATGGCATGTTATTATCTAGGTCCTAAGGTGCTAAGCTTCAGGGATCTCTTCAATTAGACATGTCTTATGCTACTATCTTGGTTTTCAGCCAACCTAAGTTATACAGAGAAACATTGATAAAATATGTAGTAAGTAGTCAGGAAAAACCACAAATTTCCCCATCTACTCAGTACACTCTGATATGGACTCATTTATTCTTTATAATGTTGAAATCAATCCTTCTAACTCTTTAGAAGTTTTAGCAGTAGAACCAAAATAAATTAAAAAATAAAAATCAAGTGTTCAGATTCAGGAAATATTAGATACAAATGACAAATTAAATAACAGAGAAAAACTAGATGAGAATGAAAAACTAAATCCCCCTATTAAACAAATTTGTACCACCCTTGACACTGATTATGTGCATGAAATACTCTGGCATTTAAAATTTGATGGCTCAGTCAATAAATTAGGGGCAGGAGCGGGAGTTTGGGTGTATAACCTAGAAAATGAACATGCTGAAGGCCATGACTACATATTAAATTTTAAGTGCACCAATAATATGGCATAGTATGAAGCTCTCTTGCTAGGACTTAAACTTGTCAAAAGATTAGGGGAAATTAGAGTATCTGTCATAGGAGATTCATAATTAATTGTTAATCATATCAAAGGGAAGTACCTTACTAGGAATCTTAGATTATGATACTACAGAGGAATAGTCATAGAAATTCTTAATACTTTTCTGGAAACTAAGCTTGTTGTAGTATCTAGAAAACACAACTTACATGCCCACAGTCTAGCCATGATTTCCAGCACCTACAAATTACCTTTCGAACCTAATCATCAGTTTATTGATGAAATTAGGCACAGGCCAGCCATCCTCGATAATCTGAAGAACTGGCAAGTTTTCGATAGTGATGAAAAGATTAATAACTTTTTAACTTTAGATGGAGAATTTGCTAACAGTTACATAGATGTTGATTCAGTGATTAACCCTAATAAAATAGATGAGGTAGAAACAAACATTTTTGAAGAAAGTTCAATTTAAATGCTTCATCCTACAAAATACACACAAAAGGAAGTACAAGACCTTAAGCAAATGGACCTTGATGAGATAATTGAATAAGAAACAAAGGTTATTGATCTAAAAGACAATCATCTACCTAAGGGATTAACTCCTCTAGAAGACCTCTTTGATTCTAATAACATTCCAAAGAAACCAAAGATGGAACCATTAAAAGCAGACATTAAAGAATATAACTTAGGGATAGAGGAAAATCCTAAAATGATAAAACTATCAAAATCTTTACCTCTTGACCAAAAGTTAAAATATGTTGAACTAATGAGTGAATTCTAGGATGTCTTTGCCTAGAGTTATGAGGATTTGAAATCATATGACACCTCCATAATTCAGCATACAATACCTCTTAAAGAAAAAAAGAAACCATTTAAACAAAAATTCAGAAGAATCAACCCTATGTTATTACCATTGATTTAAAAAGAAATTAAATGTATGTATGAAGAAGATACAATTGTCCCTATTAGACTTTCAGAGTGGATATCTAATTTAGTGCCTACTAGGAAGAAAACTAGGGAAATAAGATTATGTGTTGATCTGAGAAATGTGAATAAGGTTTATTTGAAGGATAATTATCCTTTACCTAAGATGGATCATATTTTGCAAAGGGCAATAGGCTCTTCCAGGATTTCTCTTTTAGATGGGTTTTCAGGGTATAACCAGATCCTGGTTCATCCTGATGACCAAGAAAAAACTTCTTTTACAACACCATGGAGGACATTTATGTATATCAAAATGCCATTTGGGCTTAAGAATGCAGGATCAACTTTCCAAAGGGCTATGGACATTGCATTTATCAAAGAGATTCATGATTTTCTTGTCATAAATCTGGATGACTTAACGGTTTTTTCTAAATCAGATCAGCAGCATTTGGACCATCTCAGACAAGTATTTCTAAAATGTAGAAAATATGGTATTTCATTAAATCCAAAGAAGTCATTGTTTGGCCTGGAGAAAGGTAAATTCTTAGGTCATATTATTTCAAAGGATGGCATTTGAATTGACCCTTCCAGAATAGAAGCAATTTTATAGATACCTCATCCAAAAAGTATCAAAGAACTTCAAACTTTCTTAGAAAAGATAAATTTTTTGAGAATATTCATATCTAACCTAGTTGAACTCATTAGATTAATTAACGATATGTTAAAAAATGATTCAAGTATTAAATGGATAGTAGAAGCCAAACAAGTATTTGAAGAAATCAAAATGGCTTTAACTAGAACACCAGTCCTCACTAGTCCTCAATTTGATAGAAACTTCATAATTTTTTCTTTTGCCTCGGAACACACTATAGCAGCTATTTTATTACAAAAGGATGATGGGGATGTGAAAAAACTATAGCGTTTTTCAGTAAAGCACTCAGAGATGCATCATTAAAATACAAAATCATGGAGAAACAAGCTTTTGCACTTGTAAAAGCCATTAAAGACTTCAGAGTCTATATATTATACTATCATGTGATAGCCTATGTACCAAATGCAGTTATCAAGGACATCTTGACTCAGGATGGAATTGAGGGCAAAAAGGGTAAATGAATTGCTACCATCTTAGAATATGATATTGAAATAAGACCTACAAAACTGATAAAAGGATAGAGATTGGCCAAACTCATGGCAGAAACCAACTGTCAAGCCTTGGACATAAATGAACTAGATGAAAAATAGGAAATGTGACTCCACAAATTAGCTAGGCCTTTTTAGACTCACCTTGGTATGCTGATGTAATTTATGTTTTACAAAACCTGCAGGCTCCTCCAGGGTTATCCAGAACAAAGATTAGGTTTTTAAAAATGAAATCTTAAAAGTTTTGTATTCTAGATAAAGCTCTTTTTTGGAAAAATCATGAGGGAATTTTGTCGAATTATTTATTAAAAGACGAAGCTGACAAGGCTCTCCAAGAATTTCATGCAGGAGACTGTGGTGGACACCTCTATTGGAAATCAACTGCAGATAAAATCCTAAGGGTTGGATTCTATTAGCTAACATTGTTTTCTGATGTGAAGAAATTTGTTACTTTTTTCCATAAATGTCAAATTTTTGAAGGCAAGAGAAAGTTGTTACCTTTACCCTTAAAACCCATTTCCACTGAGAAGCCTTTCCAACAATGGGGTCTTGAATTCATTGGTGAAATCCATCCTCCCTCCTTTGGCCAACATAAATGGATACTCACTGCCACTGACTATTTTACTAAATAGACAGAAGCCATCCCTTCCAGACAGGCCAATGATACAGTGATCATAGGTTTCCTAGAAACCAATATATTGTCTAGATTTGGTTGCCCTACTAAAATCATAACTGATAATGCTGCAGCTTTCAAATAAAAAAAGATGATCAATTTCTTGTAACAAGTACCATATCACCTTAGGCCATTCCACAACCTATTATCCTTAAGGAAAATGACTAGTTGAATCTTCCAACAAGAGCCTCATTAATATCATTAAAAAATTGATAGAAGAAAAAAAAAAAACTTGGCACAAGAAACTAATAAATGCATTATGGGCAGACAGAGATACAACTAAAAAATCTGTTGGGACCAGTCTTTATGAGTTAGTGTATGATATGGAGGTTATTTTTCCTTTATCATTGGGTGTTCCTGTTATGAAACTACTCCAAGAAGCTCAAGTGGAACCTAATGACATTCAAAGAAGGATAAATCAAACCATCAATTTATAGCAGACTAGAGAGGAGCTGTACCAAAGATCCCAAGTGTTGCAGGAAAAGTTCAAGAAGACATTTGACAAGAGAGCCAAGGCAGAAGATTTCTACCCTAGAGATAAAGTGTTAAGATGGGATTCCAGAAGAGAAGATAAGGGGAAACATGGGAAGTTTGACTTCTTATGGAAAGGACCATACATTATCTATGCCCTACAAGGAAATAATATATATTTTATCAAAAACTTGGATGGCATAGAAGCAGAAGAAGGACCAGTCAATGGTCAGATGTTAAAGCATTACTTTGATCCTACTTACTAATAGTATCATGTTCTTAACATGCACATTATATATCCTTTGTAATGTTACAGTTTTGATTGGACAATAACTTTGTTGGAGTTGAAGCTCGAAGAGAAGGCCCTAGGCTTCAGAAGTATCACTGTCATACATACAATAAAGCAGCAAGGAAAAGAAGATTGCAAAGCACAGTCAAAGTCATTAAGAGGCCACTAATCTACTATTCTTGACTTTCCACCAAGAAAAGCCATCGCCAAGTGGAGCCACTGTTATGCCCCTATACCAATAGGTATCATATATCAAGATTAACTTGATGAGCTATGTAATATGTTCATACCTTTACTTGTTGCAAAGGTTTTACATATTTGTAAAAAATCAAAAAATTTAAAAAATGTAAAGAGGGTATACCCTAAAAGAAAAATAAAAGGGTAAAAAGAATAAAAGATGGTCAGAAAATTAAAGAAAATGAATGCCAACAAAAAAAAAAGACCATGAAAGTGTGCAAGTATAAATTCCACTAGTTTTTACTTGTGTATAATAAAAATTGTGTGCAGTTTGTCACCTATGCCATAATTCATGAATAGTTAAACAATTTAAGCTTGGCTAATACATTTTTCAATTTCATGTTGTAGAAATAGAGAATAAAGATTTGACCAAACAGTGTAATCTTGGCAGATAAGTAGATAGATAGAGTGAAAAAGGAGCTCAACAGTTTAATCTGAGCCCTTGGATGTAATAAGTGTAGACTTAGATAGGCATTGCCATGTAAAAGAAAATAAAAGTTTGATAAGGGTTTGCCAGTCTAAGTGCACCCTAATAAAGAAGTAAAAATGCTAGGTTAAAGTAGGTAGGGTAGTTAGATGATGGTTGCAGAATAACATATGGTGAATGATGATGTTCAAAATGTGCAAATCTTTTATTTTCATCATAAGGCAAAGGCATGCAATACATGAAAAACCTATCAAACAAAGCAAAATCACAATAATTAACTCCTCTACTCATTTCCCCTAAATTTTCACTAATTTCCCCTAAGTATCAAGGTATTTATTAAATTAAAGAGGCTCAAAGAATTTCTCTGACTTCTGGAGGGACTAGACCCTCAACCCAATAATTTATAAAACCTAAGTAATTAAGACCAATCATGAATCATCATACCTCTTCATAAAAATCATTCATTCCCTTAATAAGTTTTTCCTAAGTAAAATTTTATTTTAATTAGGAAAATTAAAACATTTCCAAAGAAAACCCTCTTTTTCACTTTAGCCTAAGTTTAAATACACATCTCGAATGTTTTATACTTAGCGCTTTTTCATTTCAATTCATATTAACTACTAACATGTATTAATTTATAAATCCCTTATAAAGTTTACTTGCTCCAGTATTATTGTAATTATGTTAAAAACCCTAAAATATTAATATCCCACCCCTTCGGTTAAATTATAACTATAATCCATTGTAAATGCGGATTAATTAGTTAATCCGTAACTAATTAGCAACCCTGACCCCCGCTACATTAAAACGGGATTAATTAACCCTCATGGTTAATTAATAGCCTCACCAGCCAATCCCACCGTTCCTAATGTGATTATATAATCTATAATTATATCAGGCCCACCTCCACTACACCTCCGTCACTTCATATCCCCCAACCATTTTCTGATCAAGTTCTCGAGATCGAACAACTATTATACATATTGCGCAACAATTTGTGATCGCACGTTAATGTGCGATCACAAAGCGGTTTCATATACAGTACCCCTACCATGCATCAATTGATCTATGGAATCACTGGCCTAAGGCTAAACACTGCCCTTCCCCATAAGTGGTGTGATATAAAACTGCTTACTGCCTCCACACAAAACTAAAAAACATCATGTTGTTCCCCGCTGTTGTCACCCACCTAAACCCTAAAACCCGCCAGATATTGACTTTGTACATAAAACAAACAATTCATTTTCATTGTTTATTCTATAAACCTATACACCCATGCAAATGAACATCGAGGTCGACTAGCTCGAGCTTTTAGTAGCCAACCTGCTCAAAAATTTACAGCCAACATCGCCCATAACCCTCTAGCCACACCTAGTACCTGTCTTTCATTGCTCATCCCCCAAAAAAGTGGTATCTATCAAATTCCCAATAGAAATCCTGCAAATACTTGTTTTCCACTATAAATTGACTAAAAGGTCCCAAATTCACCATAATTCTGTTATTATTTTTTCATCATTTAAGTCCCTAGACCCTCTGTTTTGCTCATTTCACAAAGTAAACCACCGTTTCCTTTCTGAATCCACAAGAACCAGAAATGGAAACCCCGGTATCTCTGAATGTTGCACGCATTAATGCTACTCATCGAGATTTAAACTATCTGCCTCTAACAGATAAGGACTTCCAAATAAAAGACTTAAACACTAATAAAAATCACCTCAATGTCTTTTGTCAATGTAGGTATAATCACTTGAATGGATATGATGTCATGGGACTATGGGAATCCAACCTCCCAATGTGCTTCCTCCCATTTTACAGGTTTTTCGAGACGTAATCCAGCAGTGCCATGCCAGTTATGACCCCAACCGCAGAGCAGTCATGTCTCCTAGCCAAATAGTCCTCTTCCCAATAACCGTTGAATTAATCAATGAAATGCTCCAATTTCACCTAGGTCAAGCCCTCACTCCTATTTCCATAGGAAATTTACTTGAGCAAGCAACCAAAATGTCCCAATCTGAACTTAGTCACCTCTGCCAAGCTTTCATACAAAAGCAATATCAGACCACAGACCCCCCTCCTTATGGGTCAGTTTTCTTCACATATATGGGTAAAATCATAGTTGATATGATATTTGTGGTTATGGGATCCAACACTAGTGAGTTTGTGGATAAATTGACCCTAGTATTGATGTCTATTTTTACCCCTAGATAGCCCTTTGCTGTCAAGTATGATTATGCCTCATTTATTGCTGATAAAATTCATGACTAGTTCTTGAGACTGGAGAATGAAAGGGTTTTCAAATATACCACCTTCATATATCACCTCATGCTCTATTATCAATCAAATAATTTCTCATTCCCTGTCATGAAACTTGATACCAATGGTAATCCAAGGTCTATCATCTTTTGGACTTCCATCTTTCATAAATCTCCATCCAACCCTTACTCCTATAATGAGTTCATTGATCAGTTTGTTCATCTCGCTACTACCTTGTTAACAGGGATTTCACCTCCTAGAATCAGTGGTGATATCAAAAGAATCCTTCAGCTCTCTAAACAATACAGAATGGGTGACTAGTATTTATACCAGAACTACACAGAAATCAGGATATATGGGTGTGAGCTTTCCCCGTTCAAGTTACCAAAATATGTTCCAATGAGACTGTTTGCATTGGAATACTATAGACAGATAATAAAATCAGACTTGATTCATTTTACTAAAGCTAAGAAGGGAGCACAACTAAAGATCAAGGATCAATTAGGCCCTTTTCTTTGTAACATTAGGGAAGCATGGAAAGCAGTAGAGAATATTTTAGAAGACCATCTAAGACTGAACAAAATATTTAATTGGATTCCTTATGATCCCCATAGTTTCTTTTGTGAAGATTTTACGGGAACAGGAATTTACAGGTCAAAAGGCACAAGGTTCTATCCGAAGGATCGTTTTACTGTATCACAACCTTTAAATGGATCCAGGTCGTCGTGTAGAGTGGGAGATGGTTCATGAAAGTGAATCTGTGGACATAGAACTAGATCTTGAAGATCTTCTTTCTTGTTGGGGACATGAAGTATCTGATAAAAACCTGCAACTCTTCTTTCCAAATAGTGCAGTGGACTCAGTTCTGCTTGAAGAGGAGGTGGAAGGAGGTGGGTTGAAAAAATTCAATCAGGAAAGGATACCTGCATCAAACACTACTTTGAAAAGTCTGCTCCCCAACTTTTCGAGGTCCTCATCCAGTGAAGAGGAAGGAGGGGACCCAAAAGAATTCGGAGTAAAGGGTCAAATGCGAAGACTAGCCGCTGCCTCTAAGTTTGGGGTAAATAGGACGGTTGGGGGGGTGTTTGAAGAAAACAAAGACCCTATTGGAAGGCACACTGAGCTACATGAGGCAGAAGAAACTGATGCTTCTGCAAAGAATAATCCAGGAGAGGGAAGAACTCAGACGGAGACTGTGGGAGGGAAGAGAAAGAAGAACAAACCTATCAGAAAGAAGGAGGAGCGGCCCAGCTGTGTTTTTGGAGTGGATATTAGTATAGATCAGGCAATGGAAGCCTCGGAAACCTTCTTAGTTGGTAGAGTTCATGGTAGAAAGTTATTGGTTGACTCCATCAAGGACTGGGTGTAGGCAGAATGGAAAGAAGCTCCGGGATAGCCAAAAGAGATCAAGAATCTGGTTAGAGGTTGGTTTTGCATTCGGTTTGGCCAAAAGGAGCACACAGAATGGGTGTTGGAAAAGCATTGAAGCTTTGGGAAAAGGCCAATCTTATTCAAAAGGTGGAGACCCTTGTTTTATGCTCAAAAAGAAAAATTGGTGGAGTCACCAGTCTGGGTCAAATTACTAGGTCTCCCTATGCAATTCTGGACTGACTCGGCCTTTACTTCTATGGGTAATACCCTGGGGAAGTTTCTCGATATTGATAGATCATATCTTAGAACTCATGATTAGAGTGTCGCTCATATCCTGGTAAGCTTAAATCCCAGAGAAGGTCTGGCGAATGCTATGAACCTGAAGTATCGAGGTCTAGAGTTCCTACAGGCCCTGGACTATGAAAATCTCCCTTTCAAATGCCATCGTTGTCACAAATACGGACATCTGGCCCAGGAGTGTCCTCTAGGTCACCGGTGCCGTCGAAGACAAAAGAGAAAAGGAAAACATCTGGAGGCAAATCAGTGGTTGTTATCCCAGAAAGAAGGGGCTCAGATCAAGGAGAGCGGTCTTCAGGCAGAAGTTCAGGGGTCAAGTCTGGAACAAACAAAGGAAGCTAAACAGGAACAGCCTGGGTTTATAGCAAGTAAGGCTATCTCAACTCCGATGTCTCTCATGGGAACCTCAGCAGTTCTTGAAATGGCAACGGTGGCCCAGGCTAGTTCACTTCTATCCCCTTCTCTTTCCATATGCTCTTCTATTGATTTATCTCAAACATGTTGTGATGAGTCTAGCCCCTTCAAGCAGCTTGTGGAAGATCTGCCGAACCCGATGAAGGACCTAGCCTCTTCAGACAGTGTTATTATGACTATTCCACCCTCTCCAAAGCTAAATTCTAGTCCCACGGATGTTGCCTTCTCTATTCCTTCTAGTGTTTGGAGCCCTGAACCCCCATACAATCTCAGATCTCTGGCCACCAGAACAGGGAAAGGGCTTGTTGTGGGAGGTCTGGAGTTGGACATGGTGACAGCAGGCCCGAGGAAGCCAAGAGGAAGGAAATCAAATCTGTCAAAGGCACAGTTGAAGGCTGTCATTGATATTGTTGGTGGGAAACATATGCCTCTGCCAAAGGTGCTTAGAGAAACGCAGACACCCCCTGAATTTTCCCGATGATCATCATCCTACAATAGCAGGGGTCTAGCTAGTTTTCCCAAAGAGCTAGCTCTGAAGGATCTAGTCAGGACAAATAAACCTGACATTCTCCTAATTCAAGAAACTTTAGGGAAGGGGGAAGAAGTTACATGATGTGTCGTCAAGCTCTTTCTGGGCTGTACCTTCCATGCCATTGATGCGAATGGTCATTCGGGAGGAGTGGCTCTGGGCTTCAACACAAAGTTCCTAAGGGAGATCTCCTCCTGGGGATTGGAAAATGTCTTGGCAATGGACTTTTATTCCAATGAACTCTGGATCCCATTTCATATCCTTAATGTTTATGGTCCTGTCTTGGATCGGGAGAGATTCTGGAACTCTTTCTTTACAAGTTCCTTTCTATCACACCCAAATATTATAGTTGGGGGAGATTTTAATTTTTCTTTGGGGGTATCAGAATCTTGGGGGGTCAGAGCCAAGGCCGATCCCCTTTCTGATTTCTTTCAGAATAAATTGGCCTCTTCTCACATGGTGGATATCCCTCTGCTCAAGCTGTGCCCAGCGTGGAGGAATCGAAGAATTGCAAAAGAAACTGGATCATTTTCTACTCGGTGAATCGCTGGCAGAAAATTTACAGGCTTTTAGACATTGGGTTGGGGAAGGTGGTCTATCGGATCATTTCCCGATCTTCCTGGAAGTGAAAGGAGCTTTTACCAAACTGGGCACCCCTTTAAATTTAATGCCTCTTGGCTCTCAGATGCAACTTATATCAGTCTATTCCATAACACTTGGAAGAAAGATGCTTTCAGTGAAGATGAGAGTCGCAGTCAAAATTTTATGGATAATTTAAAAAGGATGAAGGTCGCCTCTAAACAATGGGCCCTCCAAAAGAAACTAAAGGATGAAGAAACGCTGGAAAATGTAAATTCTGAGATTTCCCTCTTGGAAGCCCTAGGTGGAAATGGTTATGGAACAATAGAATCTCGGGCTAGACTACAAGAGTTGGAGCAGGAAAGGAGGAGAATCCTTCAACAAAGAGAGGAAAGTTGGCGTTTAAAAAGTAGAGCGATCTGGTTGCAAGCGGGGGACGACAACACCAAATTTTTTCAGAATTACGCTAAAGGAGGGAAAAATTCAAATACTATCTAGGAAATGAAGAAATTTGATGGTGAACAGGCGCATTCTTTTGAAGATCTAGCCTCTTTGGGGGTCGATTTCTTCAAGAATCTTTACAAAGCGACAGAGGAAGTTTCTATTGCAGAAGTTATAAGAGTAGCGCAGTTCTTCCCAAGGTTCATAGAGGAGGAAGGAAATGATTCTATCATGGCACTTGTCACTAAGGAGGAAGTAGAAGACATCCTCAAGTCAATGCAAAAGGACAAAAGTCCAGGCCCGGATGGCTGGACTGTCGAATTTTTCCAACATTTTTTTGAATTCATTGGAGACAAGCTAGTGGTAGTTGTGGAAGATTCCCGGTGTATAGGTACAATCCCAAATGCCTTCAATGCCACATTTCTAGCCCTCATTCCCAAATCATATCTCCCAGTTTCTTTTGACGAATTCAAGCCCATTTCACTGTGCACATGTGTTTACAAAATTATTGCAAAAGTTATTGCCTCCAGGCTTAAACCTGTCCTCTCCAGAAATATTTCACCTAAGCAATTTGGCTTTCTAGACGGCAAACAAATTCATGAAGCAGTCAGAGTAGCGCAAGAAACTCTTCATAGTCTAAAAATTGGGAAAAAAAAGGAGCAGTTGTGAAAATCGATCTGTCAAAGGCTTTTGACAGAATCAATTGGTTGTATCTCAAGCTTCTGCTAACACATCTGGGTTTTAGGTATGATTTTGTGAGATGGGTTATGAGATGTGTTTCTTCCTCTTCCATAGCTGTGCTGATCAATGGAGCAGCCTCCAGTTTTTTTTAGTCCTGAGCATAGCCTATGTCAAGGTTGTCCGCTCTCTCCACTTTTGTTTTTGCTGGCAGCAGACGACATCAGCCTTATGATTGAGGACGCTAAAAGACAAGGGACTCTCAAAGGCATTAAAGTTGCGGTAAACCTTTGGGTCACCCACCTCCTTTTCGTGGATGACATTATCCTGTTCAGCAATGGAAGTCTAGAGGACTGTAGGACGCTCAAGAAGATTTTGGACCTTTTCCTGAAGGCTACAGGTCTCTGCATTAACGAGAGAAAATCCACTCTCACATGTGCAGGTATGTTTAGACAGCTTGTGTGCAGAGTGGAGTTGGTCCTAAATTTCGAAGTCAAAACGCTGGAGGATGCCTTTAAATACCTAGGGTTTTTTCTAAAGCCCGACAATTACAGGATCAAAGATTGGAAATGGATACTTGTGAAAATTGAATCCAATCTGAAACACTGGAGTTTCAAGTGGCTGTCTAGGGCAGGAAGGTTAGTGTTAATTAAATCTGTTCTGATGGCAATCCCAATCTACTGGGCTAGTCTAACTTGGGTTCCCAAAGGAATCTTATCCTTAATTGACAAATTATGTAGCAGGTTCCTTTGGGCGGGGTCCAAGTCAGAGAAAGTTACCCCATGGATTGCTTGGGATAAAATGGCTCGCCCTAAAGAGTGGGGAGGTTGGGGTATAAAAAATCTTGATTGCTTCTCCAAATCTTTAGCAGCAAAGCTCAGCTGGAGGCTCATTTCTTCTAAGAACCTATGGACTTCTGTTTCTAAAAGAAAATATATTGATCCACTATCAACGCTAGATTGGATTAGATTGTCGCAAAAGACTTGTAAGAACTCCTTGATGGTCTAGAAAGCTATGGTCGCCTCTATCAAAATTATAGAGAAGGGCTTAGCTTGGAGTGTGGGGGATGGAACTCAGATCAGGATGGGTAGAGATCCATGGATAGGTTATACTGAGATTTTCTCCCTTTCTCAAGGTTTGGTTTCGGCTTTAAAAGACAGTTGGCTATACACCCTAAATCAGGTGGCTGATCCTCAGGCTTCATCCATTTGGAGTCAAGGATGGATTCAAGGAAGAGATTTACATTTGGATGAAGAATGGCTGGAGGAATGGGACCTATTTAGAAGGGACCTCCTCAACTCCTCAATCAAGCTGTCTAACTCTTCGGATAAACTCAGATGGGTCTTTGCGCAGAATGGGCTTTATTCCCCCAAGATGGGCTATAAATGGATGATGTCTCAAAAAGGGTGGGAGAATCCGGATTGGTGGTTTAAACCACTCTGGAAATTAAAAGGGCCAACGAAATCGAGATTGTTCTTCTAGTGTGTTTTGCTCCAGAAAGTCCCTACATGGGATTTTCTTCAAAAAGGAGGTAGGATTGGTCCTAGATGGTGCCCTCTCTGTAAAGATAGTCACGAATCAGCCCAACACCTGTTCCTTTTCTGTCCTTTTAACACTAGCTTTTGGGCGGAAATGTTAAGGCTGCTGAAAATTCCTTTCAGATGGGAAGGACAGGGGCTCTTGGAAGCCTAGCAGAGGTGGTGGAATGAAGCCACAAATGACAAAGAGAGATCCATTCCTCTGCTCATTACCTGGGGGACCTGGCTTGCAAGGAATCAAGTTATTTTTAAGGATTCTATTTTCCTGATAGGTCATCTTGCCGCAGAAGGAGCTGCTATTTATGAAAGTATCCCTGTTCCACTAGATCCTCCTACTTCTAGAGTTGTTCGCCAAGAATTTATCAGATATTCAATGCCGTGGGCTTATTTTGATGGTGCCTCAGATATTAATGGTTGTTGTGGGGTTGGCCTCATTATTCATTTATCAGAGGAAAAGGTTGTTAAAGCTTCTGTCGGTCTTGGACAGGGCACCAATAACTTTGCAGAATTGAAAGCCCTTCACTCCCTACTCTGTTGGCTTATCCTCAGGAATGTACGAGAAGTCCAAATCTTTGGGGATTCAATGAACGCTATAAAATAGTTTAACGGGACTCATCATTGCAGGAACTTCATCCTGCTCCCTCTGCTTAAAGAAGTCTTACGCCTTAAATTCCAGTTCTCAACGATCTCTCTCTGCCATATCTATAGGGAAAGAAATTATGAAGCTGATCGTCTTTCCAAAGAGGGTGTTGATCTAGATTTCGGGTCCTGGATAGTTTTGGAGGGAGAAAATGGGTTGATTCGTCTGATCGAACAGCCCATTTTCGCTTAAGTTTTGATTTACCAGAATCTGTTTCGTTCATGTACATAATTTGTTTTCTTTTTCTTCTTGTTTATACTTCTTTCATGCAGATTTTCTCTAAGGCTCATGGGTTGTTTCCTTCAAATAGGAGACTCGGGTCACTGAGTGCCCTCACTATTTTGATTTGCTTTGGGGACGTTATTCGCTACTTTCTTCCTTTGGTCTCTCCGCCTCAACTTGTTAATTGATCCTCTCTGCGTGAATCAGTTCCTGGGAGGTTGTTTTCTGAGGTGGAGGCATTTGGTTCAGATTTTTTGGTTGATGAGATTGCTTTTCTCCATGGATCATGGGCCGTTTCCTTCAAATAGGAGACCCGGGTCACTGAGTTCCCTCACTGTTTTGTTTCTAATCAATGATTTGCATTGGGGACGTTGTTCGCTGCTTTTTTCTTTCAGTCTCTCCGTCTCATCATGTTAATTGATCCTCTCTGCGTGAATCAGTTCCTGGGAGGTTCTTTTCTCAGGCAAAGGTGTTTTGTTCCAATTAATTGTTTGATGGGACTGGTCCGCATACTCTCTTTTGGGATGTATTGATTTTCAGTCATGACTTATTTTCACCCATAATGGTGAAAAACAAGTCTGTTTGCAATGCTCTACATAGTACACTTTGTAAATATCTATTTTTAATAGAAGGTTCGCTATTTTTTCTGTGGAAAAAAAATAGTTTCATCTGTGATAGAAAGATGAAAAATAGGCTGTCACCATACTTGCATCACAGAATCCCAGAGATGGAACAGTTTTCCAACATGGATGAATGGAAGGAAGGAAGCCTAATAGAAACAGATCGTGAGCTAGTCAATATAGAAAATGTAATGAAGGATCTTGAGAAAACACTTGACCTGGATTCTTTTGAATAGGTACAAGTTGAGTCTTCTCAAAGGACAACATCAGGGACTGGTGCCTTAATAGCTGAAGCCTCACAGAGGCACTCACAGGAGACCAATACACCACTTGTAGGCACATCCAAGGGAAAAGAACCAGAGACCAACACCCAAGCAATAGAGCAATCCACCAAGCCAAAGTAGCCTAAAACTTCTCAAGAGCAGGTTCAAACACAGGTTCATCCAACTCAAGTTAATGTAGAAGAGCCCCTAATTTTGCAGACTCCTCTGAATGAGGAAAGGAATAAAAAGAGAGACAGGGAAGTAGCTACCCCTACCAGTTTTCCATCAGACTAACCTGGTGCTAAAAGGCATAGGCTAAATCCTCATTCAGAAGAGGAATTTTTTGAGGAAACTACAAAGAGCTAGAGAAAAGAAGGAGCAGAGAGTCATTAGACTTTCCCAGCAGGTGGGACACCTTCTAGTTCACAGAGGCAGGAGCTAGAGAGACAACAAAGTGTTGAAGTGTCTTCCTTTAAGCCTCCAGGAAATGAGAACTTGGATATTAAAAAGAAATTCAAAGAAATAAAAGCCAAGAATGAGCCATTAAGGATCCAAGTCTACAATCAGTATTTAAAAATGGCTCTCACCAATCAGAATAGGTTGATGTCAGCCTATGACATCAAAGAGGGAAAATTGCAAGTGAGCCTCTTCAAGCCCAAAGTACAACAACCTAAAACAATGGCAAATTACCTACAAACAGATTTTTAAGTCATGGCAAAAGACATTCATCCCTTGGATCAGATTGGGTTACACAGGAAAATGGGGGAAATGATATAATCAACATTGACTGGTAAGGCCATGATGGCCCAAAGATTGAAAAATTCTTTGAATAATACAACTACCCAATTATAGTTGGAGAGAGCCTCCTCACAGGCTAAATATAATAGAATTAAATCTTTGGAAGAATTGATTATTGGATTGGGCCATAATCCAAAGGATGTGAAGGCTACAAAGGCCTTAATTAGAAAGAAAGATGAAGACATAGTTGCCTTAAGAAAACAGCTGAAGTTGCCTCCTTCAAGGCACCCACAGACTGCTGAGATCATACAAAAAAGGTCTGAAAAAGAGCTTATGGACTTAATCCTCAAGCTAAATGAGCAGTTGAAGGAGGCTGAACAAGAGCTAGAAAATTCACTGAAGTACAAGCAGGGCGAGTCGACCTCTCAGCCTCCAAATGTGATACCAGTGGTCTCCACTGTATTCCCTTCAACACTAGCAACAGCTCTGGCACTTAATGCCCCTTCAGTCACAGCTGAAGTAATAATAGGTATAGTCACAGGAATAGCACCAGCAGAAACTTCAAGTTTAAGCACAGAGGAATTGATAAAATCAATGGAGGAGATGAAGCTCCAAGTATCTAATTACAGAAGGTAAAAGAACAATATGTTACCTTAGAATAGATATATGATCTTTCAAAGATAAATTTTGCTGAAAAAGTGAGGGAGAATAAAGGGTTAGCACAACAGGTAAAATTATTAGAGAAAGACCTCACTTTTGACAAACCCTTAGCAGACATCATGAAGATTCTTTGGATCAACATCACTCAGTCAATAAACGATGTTTGGCCATCAATTCAAATAATTTTTGAACAGATTGATTTGGTAAAAGTAGCTCTCGAAGAAGTATAGAAAACTAAGGAAGAATTAGGAAGGATATCTAAGGAAGCCACCAGGCTAATAAACTTTTTGAAAAGAAAAAATAAGTACCAGCTAGAAGAGCTGGGCATTGAAGCCAGAACAGGGACTATTCTGGAAATCAAGAAGGTACTGACCAAAAGGTCTCTGATGCAGAATTTGGAAAGAAGATGCCAAAACATGCAAGAGGAAATTAATGTTTTATGGAGAAATTTGGCATTTTGTGGAGCAAAGGACTACCCAGTCCTTTAGTAATCAATGATAAATTGATGAGACATATAGACTATGTTGATAAATTGGCCCAATATGTAAATAACTAGGAAAGCTCATCAGTTGGTTCATCTACACCAAAGGCACTCCCTACAGGCAGAGTTCTTTATGATAGTCTAGAGAACCTTTTCTACGTTGAAAATGAACTAAAGCATTTGTTTCTAGTCCAACTTAATTTTTTCAAATACATAGAGGCTAATGAAATCTTTAGGAAAATTCAAAGGACTATAATACCACAGGAAAAATGGTGGACAGATATGACAAAAAATTTGTAATTTATCTTTGGTAAAAAAGTAAAATTTTCATTATTTACCATAGTCAATAATGGTAAAAAGGGCAAACAAGGATCAAATAGGTAAAGAGTATCAGAACAGGGAAAAGTGTATCAGTAAGAAGATGAAAAGTAGAACAACCAGCACTGGTTTATGAGGAAGACAGCAAGATGCTTCATCATAGGGCCTGCCTCCAGTTCATCCACAAAGACAGGGATAGCAAGCCATCAGTTTATTTTATCTTCTGTCTTCGAGACCATTTGTTTCTACTTTCATGTAACATATAGTTAGTCATCCTAGAATATATGTCTCTTTGTTATGAGATATTTTATGGTAATACTTTTGTATAAATACTCCCTCATTCAGAGTATTTAGGGTGGATTCTTAGACATTTCTGTAAAACTGATTACTTTGGAATAAATTGTTGTTGGAAAAAATCTTGTATGGCTGACTGGATGAAGAATTAATACAAAGGACTTTTCACAAGATTCATGTGTCAAACACCGAACAAATAAGTATCTTATATCTCATATTCTATTGTCTTCTTTTTCAATATTTCAATTATATTTCATATCTGAATATTAAAACGAAGAAGAATAATTTAGAAAGTGCTTAAGTGCAATCTGTCTTCAATCATTTTTATTCTAAGTATTTTTCTTCTAAACTATCATAGGCAAGTAATTCTTTATTGCTCCTACTTTTTAGTTTATTATCTGATCATTTAGTAAAAAATTCTTAATTGTTTTTTATTGGTGATCATCCAAGTTCCCTCCTTTTAAAACAAGTTGAAGGATTCTTAATTTCCCTTTATCCCTTTTAAGTCCATTCCATCTTTTCAAGTCTCCATTTTCTCCCTGTTTAGCTATCTTGCCCTGTGAAGCCATCTTTGGTTGAAAAAAACAAATCTAGTTGAGCCATCCTCTTTTGACTCCATTAGCCCAATGGCCTGAAATAGTCAGTTCTACCCATCTGCTATTGAATTTCACCACCAAACACAATCAAAACCCTCAAGACTTCATAACTAGCCTAATACCTTATAAAACAAAGCTAAATCTTAAAGAGAGAGCCCTCTCTGAGTATAGATTGGCTAGATTCTATACCCAAAAGTTGGTTTGTGGTTACCTCGGACTCCTTTCCCTCTTCTCACAAGTTTAGGGAAAATCTGAGTGATAACAAACCTTTCCATAGTTTCTATCATTGCATCTAGCCTATGGTCTGACAATGGAGAAAGATTGTTAACTGCTTCTCTCCATTTAGCTTCCATTCTGGTCGTTCTTATCATCAAATTGGCTTCCACATCAACCATGGATTTCTACATGTCCTCCAAAGTAGCAAGATTCCACTCTCTAAGCTGATAAGCAATCTCAGCTTCAAAACCATCTTGAAAATGCAACATAGCTAAACCTGGGGGAGGTTTTATATCTACAGGTATGGCATTGTAAACTCTATTGAAACATGTAGAGAATTCATGGACTAATTCGTCAAACTATATGTTTAGGTTCTTATACTCATCCATGATCTGGAAAGGGTTCACCTTGACCTCCCATATGTTGAAGAAAACATGTTCAAACTGCTGGAAAGAGGAAATACTTCCAGCTACCAGACTTTTATACGATGTCCTGACTTTGCCCATAAGGATTTGAGCAAACAACCTTAATTTCGCATCCTCATAATCAACCTCTTCCAAATCTATAACATCAAAAACTCTACTGACATGCTTCCTGGCTGTAATTTTACTTGTACTATCAAATTTGGGCATTCCCTGAGCATAACTTTGTAGTAACTCATGCAAAGCGGCTGACAGTTTTAATGGGGCATAGTGAGAAGCAGAAATGATTGAGATATGAGGGGGAGTTGTATCAGTTGGGCTATGATTGACATTAGGATTTTGTTCAAGACAACTAGTATAAACAGGAGATTCCTGAAGCTCATCTCTCTAATCTCTATCTCTTTTTCTTTAATTATTTCTTCAGCTGATTTGTCTACATTGTGATCTTCTAGGTCAGCCATGTCAACATCTAAAGGTGCCTACTCTTCATTATGCAATGGTGCATCATTTTTTCCTCTTGATATCTCTTGTCTCATAGTGCTAGGATGAACTCTTTCCTCATTGATAGTATTCCTAGGTAGCATCTTAGCTTGAGCCCTAGTTCTAGGTCTAGCCATCTCAGCTATTTCAGGGGAAAACAACAATCTTTTACCTCTACTATAAGTCTTTGTAATCTCTTCCCTAGGTTTATTTTTCATTGGTGGCCTACTTGATGAGCCAACCTCCTATGGCGTAGATGGTGCTAGTGGAGTCCTTTGACTATTAGGTTGACTAGTGGTAGCCATAAGAGCACTTGCTTGCATGAATGTGTCCCATGGTATGTTAACATGTGAAAGATGATAAAGAACTATGATGTTGACCAAACCATGATGAAATAAACTTGCTTGATGATCTCTCCCTTTGCTTTGCACTTTCTCAGTCATCTTGACTTAGCTCCTGAATAAGTAATGAGGTAGGTTTAATGGTTTGATGGTAGTGAAAAACATCAACAACCTTTTGTGATACTGATACAACTAGAAATCCTCCCTTCACAATTAAAATACTTCATAATCACCTTCATCAAAGGAGCATACCTATCCAAAAAGTGTCTAAAAGGAAAGATGTGAGTGGGAGCATCTTTGTAGTGTGGTTTCAGGAATACGTTGTAGTTTTCAATATCCAAATCCATCCCTTTAAACCAAATTTCTCCTTGGTTAGGGATACCTGTGGCTGAAGATATGACCTCTGTTGATATTATGAAATCCATCCCTGTTATGGTGGTATTATCCCTCTTGAAATTGGTGGAAAAATGTATGTTCAGCTTAGCATGGCAACCCACCACTTGTATTTTCTCACAAAACCTTAGGCAACCTACTTCAAATGATATTTTGATGAATGGTGAAGCATTGATCTCCTACATTTGAGTTGGCTCATATCTAGAGACATGCCCTCCTTTGTTATATTTATTATTTTCACTCTCCATGGTGTTGTTTATGCTTGATAAAACCCTAGTTTGATAGGAGGGAAGGATAGGGTAGGATTGGGAAAACAAGGGAAAAAAGGGCAGCTAGTTTAGGGAAGGTAATGAAGGGGATGGGGATTAGGGAAACTTCTAGGGAAATTCCAAGGGGTAGTGGTAGATGTTAGGGATACTTGGGAAGTGGAATTTTTTGAAATGGGTGAGGGAAAGAGGGGAAAAAGTCAAAAACACAGCCCACACCCAAAAATGAAGAAAACATGTAGCATGGGCTGGGCTGGGATTTTTTAGGAAAATGATGGAAATGGAGGAGATGAGTGTGGGAAATGGTTGTCTGAGGTGTACTAAGTGTGTATATGGGTGTTATGGTAGGAAAAATAGGGATTTTGTCACTGAGATGAGGCAAACACTAAACAAAAAAAAACCAAAATAGCAGTGAAGAAACCTAGGAGAGGTATTTCATCATTTTCTGAAGGAAAACCACTGCATGAGGATTGATGAGAAGCTATACTTACTTGATGGAGAGTTTATGGAACCTATATATAGTTTAATGAACCCTATTGTGGCTTCCTTTAACCTCCAACCCAAAAGCGTAGCAAGCTGTCCAGAAGCGCGGTGTGTTAGGGCAGAAGTGCAATGTGCTTGCTAGTAAGGGCTTGGTGATGGAAAAAGCAGAGTTTTGAAGGCTAAGGTGAAACTTAATGTGGAGGAGAGCTCTAGGAATATGAAATGAAGTGTTTGAATGCTTATATGGTCTCTTTATAGCTTGAAAGTCAATCTTTTCTTTTAGTGATGGTATGACATCACATGTCCTTTTTGAGAAATGATGTGATGTGGTAGTGTACTACAACATTATAACTTTATTTGGAAAGGTTACATCTCCATGAGGGGTACATGTACCTTTGAAATTATTTTGAACACTTATCCCTAATTACTAACTCCCATGATGGTGACAATGGTGATGACATGACTCCCATGTAAATTTTGATGACATGAGCAAATGATGACACCTAATGCATATCTTAACCATGATTTGGAACTTTGAACCCATTAAGTATGCATGTGAATGAATTAATGACCAAAATGATTACCAAGACACTCATTTTATGACCTATCATAAGGAATGATGACATTTTATGACCTTGAAAACATAGGGAGTAGTAATAATACCTAGACACTAACCAATGACTATTTGACAACTAGGAGATGTCAAATTTTACTTGAACCTATAACAACTCACCATAAGATCTTATCAACCACATGAAAGAGTACATTTTATCACTGAAACTAAGTGAATGCTAACATTAGGAATGATTATGGCCCAATTTGGTACATGAGGAAATAAGGTAGAATACCTAAGATGGAACTTCATCCAAGGGCGAGGATGAAGAAAACTTTGCATTGGTTGAAAAGGGAAATAAGGGAAAAGGGAACAAATCTCAAATCAAACCAGAATCTAGCCAAGGGGGAAATAAGAAATATTTGTCCAAAATTAAATGCCTCAATTTGCATGAATTCTGGCACTATGCCACGAAGTGCCCACACAAAAAGTCAATCAAGAAGAACTCAGGAGGAGCAACGGGTGAAGCCTTGGCTTGACAGTTTGAGCTTGAATTCACCCTTATTGCCTGCATGGACAACACAATGATGGGGATCATGTGGTACTTGGAATTAGGTGCATCGTTCCACATGATAGGGTGTAGAGATTTTTTTAGTGACCTGGAGGAGAAAGATCTCCAGATGCACATTTAGTTGGGGGAGGATGAAAGATACAATGCAATCTTCATTGATACATCCACCTTTCATAGGGATTCGGGCTCCCCTCTGAGACTCAAGGATTTCATGTTCATTCCAGGCCTAAAGAGAATTCTCATCTCTGTTGGATTTTTGGAAGATTGTGGTTATGATGTGATCTTTAGCAAAGGGAAGGCATTCCTAAGACACATAAGCACAGGACAGGTGAAGAATATTTGGGTTCATGTGAAGAACATGTATAATCTAGATGTGGGAGATTGTGTTTCATAAAGTAGTAAGGCGAAGAAAGTGTAGAGCCACAATGTCAATGAAATTTGGCAAATAAGACTTTGGAATTTGCATCATGGTGCCTTAAATATTCTATAGTAAATAAGCACTAGCGTCCCCAAAGGAGCACTTGAGTAACAGGATGTATGCAAATGATGTACCTTGGGGAAATATGCAAAATCCACATTCCATGATTGGGACAACAAAGTACATGCAGTCTTGGAAAGGATCCACTTTGATGTATGTGGAACTTTCTCGATAGCCTCCACTACCAAACAAAAATATTTTGTCATTTTTATTAATGACTCCTCAAGGAAGTGTTGTATCTTCTTCATGCGGAAGAAGGATGAGACATTCTCCAAGTTCGTAGAATTCAAGGCACTGGTTGAGAAAGAAATCAACAATAAGGTGAAGTCTCTTGAGAGTGATAATGGAGGTTAGTACCTTTCAAATGAATTAAAAAAATTATGTGAAAAATAAGGCACTCAAAGAGAGCATACATCACCCCACAATCCATAACAGAATGGGGTGGTTGAGACAAAGAACCATAGCATTGTGGGAGCTGTGAGGGTTATGTTGCATGATCAAGGCTTACCACTGCATTTGTGGGAAGAGGCATGTAACACAACAGTCTACTTGCAGAACCAGAGTCCTCATTAGATTATTGGTATGATTACATTGAAAAAGGGCTTCTTAGTGATAAATTTGGATTGTTCGCACTTTAGGATTTTTGGAGCCTCTTTTTTTGCCACGCCTCCAAAGAATCAAGAAAGAATCTTGATCATACAGTAGATTTTGGGGTATTTGCGGGTTACATAGAAACTCCTCACAATGACCATCTTTACTTACCTTCCCTCAAAATGATAGTTGTGCAAAGGGTTGTAAATTTTAATGGGGAGAAAGTTATGTGGTGTTATGTTGAGAGGGAGCTTCAGATCCCACTAGAAGAGGAGCTTTTGCTCCAAAGGAGGAGCCTCAGGAATTTGTGGAGAAACCATAAATTGAGGAGAAGAGAGTGGAGACATCCACTCAAGTAGAACCATCAAAAGAAGGTAGAAAAAGAGCCAGAGACGCTGATGCATTTATGCAGGATGCAAAGAGAGAATGTGGGAGCTCCTTCAAATTTTCGTAGGCAAAGGAGGTCACCTGAGAGGCACACTTGCTACATGGCTCTGATGACCGAGCTTGTAGAGACTGATCCATCCTCTTTCAAGGAATTAGTAGAGAAACCTGAATGGGTTGATGAAATGGTGGTGGAATACAAATCCATTCTAAATAATAGTGTTTGTGATGCAGGTGCATAGATGGAGCACAAAGTTCGAGGAAGATTGGAATGAGGATTATCAATGTGATGGGATGTCACATGATGATGTTGGGAGAGATTTCAAATGTTGTGATAGATATTTTCATTAGGATGTGAGAGGACATATTTCCTAATGTAAATGTAATTAACATAAATGTAATTAATGTAGCTTCAGTTTCCAATATTTGTGAGAAGGGGAAATGAACCATCACTTTTGACTCTTGGTTACCCACGTTATCTTTCCTTATTAAAAAATGAGTTGTTGAGAAGAGTAGTGGTTTGTGCAGAAGAGGCAGAAGTGTAAGAATAGATAGCATAATCTCTAGCACTAGGAGGAGATGCAAAGGATGAGAGGCATGGGATGAACATGCCCACATTCTAAAATATGGTTCGCTTAATGTATGTTTGAGTTTGATATTTGATTAATGTGAAAGTTCAGTTTATGCCTCTTTTCTTGTTTGTCTCTCTATCTGTAAATTATTAATGAAGATTGTTTCCCAACATTTGTAAAATTTGAATCTAGAGGTGTTGAGAAATGTCATGGTTGTATGCTTTTGTATTAAATCGACATGCTTTGGTTTAAATATATTTTGGGTTGATTATATATTTACCTATGCATATGGATCAGAGATTGGGTCATGAATAATTGTTTCCATTACTTTCAGTTGATAGATCGTGTCTAATTTTGGTTTGATCTCTTTTTCTTATTTACCTTTGAAAGTGTGGTCTTATTACATAGATTTATATGAAGAACTTAGGCATGGGAGCTCCATCATGGTGTTTTTAATTCATGTTTGATTCTTGTAGAAAATTTTGTGGAAGAGTGTGTGACTATGGGTATATGGATGAGTATAATTACTACTGGTATATGGCAGTGTTGTATGAGAGCATGTGAGATCCCTGGGATGTTTTATTCATGTCTGGAAGTAGACTGTTGGAAACAAGGATAATACTTGGGGGGGGGAATCAATATTAAGGCTAATTTTAACTTTCTTATGCCAAATTTATTTTCTTATTTAAACTTGGAAATCATCCATATTCGTAACAACAATATGTAATATGGTAGCAACATGTACTCAACAAACAAGCATACACACCATGAGCATCATACATATGAGACACATGGTTTTCACATGGAAACCCTTTTGAGAAAAAACCATAAAGCTTGTTTTTGTTATTGATGTAAAGTAAGAGAACCTACTCTATTAAATCAATCAGTTTTGTGAGCACCCACTCACAGGAAGCACCAACTCCCTTTGTTTGTTTTCTAGCACTAGCTAGTAGGAAGCACTAACTCCCTCTCATTGTAGACACATGTCCATCTTACCAGAAGCATAATGTGAGCCCCCGACCTCGCAGATTTTTTGCAAGCACCAACTTGTAGCTCCTTTGATTTTTTCAAGCACCAACTTGCAGGAGGCACCAACCCCCAAGCCTTCTCAAGCACCCACTAGAGAATGGAAGCACCAACTTCCTTTATGCAAACACCAACCCACATTCAAATAGGAACTGACTGTACTCTGTAACTTGGCAACCACTCTCCCTGATAACAGCTTTGATCTCTTGCTCACTCTATTGTAATTTTCAGCACTGTGTAGTGCTCTCATCTGCTTCAACAGCAGTCACTTATCTCCACCCACATAGCTTTGTCTCTACCCTTTACGAGCATTCATTTCAACACTTGGCCTCATGTTCTCCACAACCACACACATCTCTCAGCCTTCTGTTCTACAAGGCACACAAAATTCTCGGCCTTCTCTCTCAGTGCATAAGTATCATTGACTTTTCACACACAACATAGCTCTCGGGGTCTATCTTTCTCTACATAGGAAATCTTTGCCTCAGTTTGTAGAATAGGATCTCTCTCAGCCTCACAATAGTGCACACTCTCACAGAGAATTTTCCACTTTGGCTTATAGGAAACTATGTTACTTTTCCCCACTGTGATCATTCGAGCTCCTGGGTTTTATTCCTCTATTGTCTCCCCATTTAATGGTGCCAAACCTTCCTCATTCAATAACTGCACAAATACCTTGGCATGGTTCTCCATTCTATTGTTGCATCAGTCTTTTTCTCTGCCACTACATTTACTATGAGAATGGGCACCTAAGTTTTTCCCCATACTAGGAATGAATTCTCAGTCTAACTTCTTACTCAAACCAAGCACAGTTCTCTTTTTCTGTAACTCTCCCATCACTGAGACTCTCCATGCCTATTCATGGCTCACAGAGATTGACAGTACTTTAGCATAGCTTCTCTATGGACCAGATTCCTTGTTACCTCATCTCAGAGATTTTCAAATGATTCATGACAACCGCAATTTAATCAAGTTCCCAACTCCTCTGTTCCGCATTTACTCACGCAGCTGCCAACCCATACGCCCTTCAATACTCTGTATTGTGCTTTATTGGAGGAATTACACTACCATTCATCATTGGAGTCTTTTCCATATCTAATATTTTACTCTTAAAATCCATGAGAAAACAGTGAACTCTGATTTTCCTTGGCCTCTTTTTGTTTAAGATCCTTTTCACTTTTCTCTCCATAGGACCAAGGTGCAGCAACTAGGGGCTTAGCCTTAAGGTGCTAATTATTTTAGCACTCTGTTAGGGGCCTTTCTCCTTATGTTATGCTTTGTGCCCTTCTTTCTAAAACTCTTCATGACCACGTGCCATCCCTTATATCAGAGCCACCTTATTGTCATTTTTCAATTGTGACCAAGTGCCAATAGTCATAATCCTTCAATCATCAAGGTGACATCATCACTGCCATGTAGAACTCCCTAGGAGGTGACACATGTCACCTAGATATGGCCCATTAGGCCACCCAAAATGGTTGAATATGCTTGCCACGTGTCCTTCCGTACCTCCATGTCATGCTGATGTAAGCTACCACATGTCCTTGTCGAAGGCAACCAAACATTGTCATGTGTCCTCATTGGGACCAATCGCCTGCTGCCATGTGTCCTCATTGGAAACCACCAAGTGCTTCAATGTGTCCTTACGGGACTAATCATATGCCACCATGTGTCCTCCTCAAGGAGAGAGAAAATTCCTTGACAACCTTTGCTTTTGCAATTAATTTATTTGTTAAATTTATTTTGGCCTTCCTAGTGGTTTTTAACGAAATCATCATTTTCACATATTGCAACGCATTTTAAAGGTTCACACAAAGAAGTTTTGATTTTCGACGTGATGTACCAATTCTCTGACATTCCTGGCTTTTGATACCACCACCTGTCCTACTAGAGGAGAGAGAAAAAGGGGTCTACCTACCCTAGTTTTACAATAAATTCCTTTGTTATTTCTCTTTGGAATTCTTTGGCACTTTTAAAACTATCGACAATTATTGATATCACAACATTTAAATGGTCACCACTAAGAAGTTTTGATGTGTGACCGCTAATATGCCTACACACCATGTGTCGATCTCCTCCGATCATTGATATCCGATATGCTACAATATCAATGCTTTGATTACCAATATGGTTTTATCCCTCACCTTTGATTGCCAATGCATTGATACACCCAATGTGGCGACCTTCAACTGCCAATGCATTGATACACGCAATGTGTCAACCTCCGATTACGATTGTTGATATGCCTAGATTGCCAATGTGTGATCATTGATATCGTTGGACCTCTGATATGTGATTTCCAATTTGTCTAGATCATTGTTGTACGATCACCGATATCCTTGGGCCTCTGATTTGTGATTGTCGATATGCCTAAATCACCGACCTCCAATATGCGATATTCTTCCCTCCCTAAGGCTTCAAGACCATGATCTTTAACAAGCCATAACATTTGAACCAAGAGTCTATTTTGGGACTTCCACATATCGTTGGAAATATCTTCTAGATCACTTTCCAATGGATAGGGTCTGATGTAATATTCGAGCCTGTATTCTACTTCAAAGATGGCTCCAAACTCTTTTCCATTATTTTTCTCCTTGACTCTTTGGGCAGCTAGAATCACAACCACCAAGGTGATACTTTGCATGAAGCCTAGAGCTACCATGGACTTTCATCTGGTCCATCACTGTAATAATCAATTTAATGGCTTCTCCAATCAACTCACTACTGTGATGATTCTCTACATGAAGTTTGCAGCTACCATGAGATTCTTCCTAGGCCATCACTGCCAACATCTACTGCAACAAGCATATGAGCTTGTCTCGTTGACATCAATTCCAACACTCTTGCCAATAGTTAGGCAATGCCAACTTCCCAACTCATCTCCTTAGCATGACTTTTGACATCAATGCCAACACACTTGAAGATGCCTTCACTAGGTCACTGGTCATCCAAAAAATGCCAACTGTCCAACAGTCTCCCCCTTTTGGCATTGATGGCAACACTCCATCCTTCTCATGAAGTGATGGCCAAACCTAAAGTTGCTTCCACACATCTCATTGCATGTGACACCAATGACCTTCTTTCTTCTGCACTTTCCATCACAACTTCTCCACAAATTTTCTCCCCCTTTGACATCAATGGAAAGGGGCTACAAGTTTCCTTTCTCTCCCCATGTAATCTCCCACTATGTAGACCATATTCTAGCTATTGAGATGTGCATTCTGCTTCGTAAACATATCTACCAGGGTCGTCACCACTACTACTCCATAAACTGGGCATATGTGATATGCTCCCCCTAAAAATATACTGCATCTGAGTTGTCCTTCCAATTTTGGACACCTTATGGCTACTTGTTGAGAACTCTCTCCACTAATGCATCTTTTGTATCAAAAAATATTGATACCCGTTAAACTGCTCATGGTATTGTTGCTGCTGCAAATACCAATTTATAATAATGGATTTTGGCTCACACTTCTTCGTTGTTGCAGCTACTTTCGAGACTGTGCTCACTTTATTGAGCATCTCCACTTCTCCCCTTGAGATCATTCTCATACAATAGAGACTTCTTCACAACTCATACCAATTTCACCAAAATAAATGATACAAATGGAACAATGTACTAGGAAAACTCTATTATTTCTTTCTCAAAAAGAAATGTCCATTTTCATGCAAGTTTATTCAACATGAGCCCAACACAACCAATTGACATAGCTATACCAATTGAGGGTTAAGGGACATGAAAATATTACACCAATTTTGTTTCATGAACACAAGGTTGTTATACATTATCATACTTACAACTTGAATGAAATAAGGGTATTTCACCAAATATGCAAACCTTTCATCTTCTCAGCAATATTCCTTTCTGAGGCTACTCATTGTTGCATGTTACTGCTTATCAAAGTACCTCCCCCTAAGCTAATGCTCTTTGATATCCTGAAACAGATTTCTCGCCACTATATGGGCACTGATCTTATGGACTTGACTTGACTTTGAGCTTCCTATCATTCCACTGCACCCCATCTTCTTTTCACAGCATAAGATATTGTTGTGTACTCTTCATACTGGTTTCACTCCTCTTTTTAAATGTTGATACATTGAAAATAAATCAATTTATTCTTGTAATCAACAAGAAAACACAACCATACCTTCACAATTGTGTGCACCTTTCTATTTATTCTTCTTCTTTTTTTACCTTCACAATCACATGCACCTTTCTATTTATTCTTTTTGGTTTCCCACATTTGACTTATTCATCCTCCCTTGAGTCCATTATCTTCTTTCACTAAAGAGAAACAAAGGATGTACTCCCCTTGAGTAGATCATCCCCTTCAAAGGTCAAGTTCTGACAGTAGCATCACCCTTCAACTTCTTCATCGCCCCTAATTGAGCTTCTTCTCAACTACAAATGGGTAGAGGAAACTTTTCACTCAACTCCTTTGTTCACCTAAATCATCTTGGTGCCCTTCTATCTTATAGAGAGGTCTTCTACAATAGTAGGAGGATCACTCTTTTTATTTCTTCCTCCTTTATTCACTTTTCTCTGTTGACACAGAGTACTAAAGAAAAACGCATATATTTCAAAGACATTCTTTCTCCTTGTCTTTAAATCCCAAGCTACTACATTCGCATGAACATGCTAAGAAGAATTTTGTTTTGTTCTCATTTCTATAGCCAACCCTCTTGTGCCTAGTTTTTCCACAATTGTAACATTTGATTCGACCTAAGAGTGGGGTTGAGGAGTTAATATTTTTGACAATTCTTTTGTCAAAACTCCTATTGCAGCTAGCATGCCTTCTTATATCCTTTTTGTGCATTCTTGGGTTGCTACTACCCAGCATATTTTGTTTCCTTGCATGCCATCTACAGTCTATGTCTTTATGCCCAAAATTATTGCAAGAGAAACAATATCCATGAAAATTCATTTGAAGATAGAGGTTACCTTTTCTTTATAGCCTCTGTCTTTGAGAAAGAGATGTATTATGTTGACTCTTCATGTGCCTTCCATGATAGTTGCATTATTGCCATGCATTCTTCCTTGCAGCTGCCTTGCCCTCTTCTACTGCACTTCCTGTTGTTGATTCTTTGCTTTCTGTTGCTACCTTTTATTCTCTTATTGTTACTACTTTCCTTGTTCCTGATGTTGTCCAACAACCTTTCTTTCAGTTTTTTGTTGGAACCTTGGACTTCCTTTACCTAGGAAGTTGACCCTTCAGCCTTCACCATTTTGGAGCTCCCTTCAAGCTTCTGATATTGATATAGCTCTACTTTTGAATTTTCTAAGTCATGTCTCAGTGAGACTACCTCAATTTGTAGTCTCTCACAGTAACCTTCCTTCTCTCTCAGTTGATTGGTTAACATTCCAGTCAGTCTGCTAGCCTCTTCTAGTTGAGAATTTAGTTCAACTATTTTTTTTCTCAACTTCTCATTCTCAAGCTCATAAATTTCCAGTTGTTCATCTTGCTTGATATTTTCCTCTGATAGGTCCTTGATCTCCTTTAGGGCTGAGATCAACTTATTTATAGAAAATATCCTTTCATTTAGATCATTTTCTTCACTATCAGAAGTGTTAGTTGAGTTATCATAGAGATCTAATCCCATATTTGTGTCCATGGAGTATTCCATAGGTCTAAGGGTTATCCCTTCTTCATCACTTTCATTGATACATTTATTCTCTCCAAGGGATATACTCTCTTCTCCTTCATAGGGTCCCTTATTTGCTATTGCTACTAAAATGGTTATATCTTTATTACAACTACTAAATGCATGGCTATCTCTATATTCAAGTGAGTCACATGAACATCTAGACAATGAATGGCCTATAGGTTTTAACCTCGTATACAAATTCCTTGCATACGAATTCTAAAAACAGAAATAAACAATGGCGAGAGCATAAAACATAAAATAGATATACACAAATTTTACCCTGGATCCAAAAATTGGGACTACCATAATGATTTTTCATTATATTCCTTTCAATATTGTATTATATTCCTTTCAATGTTACAATATATATATATATATATATATGTCGAAGCATCCATAAACCCCAATCCATTAACCCTGGATTAGAACATAACCATAGTTCCCTTGACCAGATCTACAAAATACCATGGACAAAAAACCATCATGCTCAAAACCATGTGAAAAATCCATGCTCAAATCCATAGGTAGGTCTACCCACCTAATATAGGGTCCAAAAGAATTTTCCTAGGATATTGCCCCAGACCTCGTGCAGGGCGATTATTTCCCCCCTGCAAACCCCCCAATAGGGGGGCTACTATGCCCAGCACAACAAACAAGGGGGGTTGCCCCCCCCCCCAATGACCCCCTCACGCGTGCGGCTAGTCATGGAAAGAATATAACGCACACGCAATATTCTCCCACTTGTTGTTTTCTTTCCACATGAGAGCTTAGTCATTGGTCCATCCCGGCAACACCCATTCATTCTCTACACCAAGAGAACATCTCAGTACTCATAGACTTTGTCAATGCATCTACAATATTCTTCAAAGTGTCTACCTTTTCAAGCAACACCCTTTTGTCCTCAACCATATCCCTTGCAAAGTGATATTGAACATCAATGTGTTTTGTCTTTAAATGATAAGCAAGGTTATTTGCCAAGAAAATTGCACTTTGGCTATCACAGTCTATCCTTATAGCTCTTTGTACTAACCCCATAATTGAACACAATCTCTGTAACCAAACTGATTCCATGAGTGGCTACCATGTATTCTGCCTCTATAGTTGAAAGTTCCACTACAAACTATCTCTTTCTCATCCAATTAACTGCACCTCCAAATAGGTTAAACACATAACCAATTGTAGATCTTCTCTGATCTAGATCTCCAGCCCAGTCTGCATCAACAAAGCGATGGATGTCCAAACTCTATCCAATCCCGGTCTTCCTTGGTAGCACACACCATAATCACTAGTCCTACGCAAATACTTGAAAACCCACTTCATTGTTGTCCAATACTCCTTCCCTGGTTTTGACATAAACTTGCTCAATGTTAGGATATTCTGACACATAAGAAATAATTAAGTACGACTTGGTCTAGTGTATAGTTAGGTAAAGTGTGTTTCTTTAGTATGTACCTTTTGTAGCTTACAATCTGACGGTCACAGTATGTTCTAGACATGAAGTGATCCTGCGGTTCATTCTCTCCTAGGTATTATCAACACTTGATCTGTGGCTTAACACCTAATTGGTCCATGATCTCTATTTAAAGAGCATGGAGGGTCATTTGTTAGGTGACCATTCATGAGGATGTTCTTTCTTTTACATTAATAAATTGTCTGAAGTGGCTGCGTTGGCTCAGGCCATGGACTGTTTCCCTCTTTGGGGGTTTTAACCACTTCAAGAATACCGATGTATTGATCTATGATTTTTTTGTGAGGAGTGTCGTTTGGTGTTCTATATAAGGAACTTACCCTATAAATTTCTACATGGTATCAGAGCTATTTGAGGTCCACATCCGTTGGTGATCTAAATCTAAAGCCGGTGCAACTACATCCGATTGTCGTTTCCTAGATCTACTATTTTTGACCACTTTCAGGTTAGGAGGATTGCTCTACTATGTTAGGAGCATCGATTCCAGTGAGGAACCCCTTTTGTTTCACACGAAAAGGTTTCTGGTAGCCCTAACTACATCATTTTTAAGATTTGGAGGTATATAGTGTTTATTTTCAATGATAGTTATTTATCTCTCTATTTATTTCGGTTTATAGTCATCCATAATTTTTTATTACCAGATCTATACCTTTCATTTCTGTGTAAGCTCTTTTCCCCGCGACTTTGTGTGATGTGGGCAAACCAGAAACAAAAAGAAAGGATTTTTCTCATGCATATGCTCTTTTCTGTTGTGCCTTAATGTGATCTCAGAAAATCAAAAACATTGAGGAAGATATTTAGTTTCTGCCCAAATCTAACTTTAAATCGTAAGGCTTGGATTAATTTTGCTTGTTCATTTTGGGTTGTGTGGTTTCTTTTTTATTTGTAGGAAAAAAATGGTTTTCCACGTAAGCATAGACTCCAAAGCTTTAAAAAAAAAAAAAAAAAAAAAACCTTCCTCCTTTCCAAAAATTACTAATCTTTTAAACTAGCTCACTTGGTCTAAAATTACTTTATGAGAATAGAGGTCGTGGGTTCAAGTCTTTCTTTTTGTTGAGTCACTTTTTCAAAAAACACATGTAATTTATTTTTTAAAGTTACTTTATGTAAAAGTGTTCTCACCCATTATAAAAAGTGAGTCATTTATAATTCTAAAGTCACTTTATCTTTTATTTAAGTTACAATTTAGTGAATAGCTCATAAAGTACCATTGTAAAAGTGACTTTCACATATTTATAAAAGTGGATCGCATGAAGTATTTTTTTTAAGTGAGGTAATTACATTAAGTTTGGAAGGGGGGGAATTTTTTTTTATATAACATTATCATTCACTTCCCAATATTCACATGGTTTGTCGGCATCTTCAACAACTTTTCTTCAAAAAGCCATAACTTCTTCATCTGGAAGTCGTTTTTCAGAGCCAATTTTTTTTAATCGGCCTAATTTTTGGAGATCTTTACATTGGAACACTTATTTTCATCATTTATAGCTTTAGTTTCTTTTAAAATGGAAATTCCATGCCTAGTTATTCTAGTTATTCTTGACATCACCAACTACTTCCAATGGCCTTCCTACATTGTGGATTTACTTAGAAGCAAAGATCTTTATAAAATAGCCTCAAGCCAAAAGTCTAAACCTCAAGATGAAGATAACCAAGCCAAATGGGAAAATAAGCAAGATCAAGCATGTGGGTTGATAGGGATGTCTATTTCTCCAAACCTTAGATTCCATATCACATAAATTGATACCCCCGATGAAACAATGAAACAACTCAATAAATTTTTTGGAATAAAAAATGAAATTAGACCCCATCAACTTGAAAATGAGTTGCTTACATTGAACCCTAATAATTTTTCTTCCAATGAAGATTTTTTGTCTAAGTTCAAGACCCTTAGAATTCTCTTGGAAGGTGTTAAGGTTAAGAAAGAAGATGGTAGCTATATCTATTCCATTCTTAGTAAGTTAGGACTAGTTTACTCGATGTTTGTTTCCACCTTCCATTCTACTAGAGAAGCCTTTATTTCTCAAGGACAAGACTATAAGTCCCCCTCTTTTGATGTCATTTATGATTCTTTAATAAGAGAACAAGAAAAAATCTTACATCTTGGTCTTCTTAATACTAGAAACTCTTCTAAGAAAGCCTCAGTAGCCCAACAGCAACCAAGTTCAAATAATCCTAAGAAGCAGCATCCTAAAGAGAATGGTCCTAAACCAAACAAGGGTCCTAAGTCATTTCAGTCTCAAAATGAAAAATGAACTCACCAAAATGATAAGGTAACTAAAAACAAAGGGAAGAAGACTAATAGAGATTGCATCTTTTGTAATTGTGATGGCCACTTAGAATCCAAATGCTTTAATAATATGGAAGCCTTGGAAGCAACAATGAAGAAACATAACATCCATTTAGAGCACTCTTCAACTTCAACTTCATCTTCCGGAATAATACTTTTTTTATGTGGTTGTCAATCATCTTGGTCAGGTTATGCACTAAATGTATCTTATTCTTCTCATTCTCATGAGTGGCTCATTAATTCTAGAGCTTCTTATCACATGGCCAAAAACAAAGCCATGATTTCTTCTTTAAATGATTGTAACACCAAAAATATATATGTTGGTGATGATAGATATCTTATCATTGTAGGGACTGGAACTATTCATCTAGACGATGGTCAATTTAATGATTTATTATGTGTTCCTACCTTATCTCACAACATTCTATCTATATATTAGATAACTCATTCAGGTGAATGTAAAAGCATTGAATTTTCACCTCATGATGTTGTAACCAAGGACCTAAGAGACCCTAGATAGATTTTAGCTAATGGCATTGTTGATGATTCTACAAGGTTGTATAATTTTAACAACTTTGGGTCATCAACTCTTCCCTCGGTATTTGTTGCTCATAATGATGAAGTGAGAAAACTTTGGAATGAGCGATTTGGTCACTTAAACTATCGTCCCCTTCAAAATCTATGTAAAGAAAATATGGTGACAGGTCTTCGTATGGTATCTTACAGAGATGGTGTTTGTTCTGGATGTGTATTTGGAAAACATCATCGAGATAGTTTTCAAAAACGTGCCTCTTAGTACGCCTCAACCCCTTTATAGCTTGTGCATAGTGATTTATGTGGTCCACTTCCAGTTGTTTCATTCTAAGGCTACAAGTATTTCTTAACTTTCATTGATGATTTCTCCAAACGCACTTGGGTATACTTATTAAAACTCAAGAGTGAAGTCTTTAACATGTTCTTGGCCTTTAAAGCCTTTGTTGAGAAGCAATATAGACATCAAATTCTTAAGATAAGATCTGATAATGTCGGAGAATCTATTAACAAAAAATTTAACAAATTTTGCACTAAGCATGGAATTCAATTGCAACATATTGTGCCATATACTCCATAGCAAAATGGTCTAACTGAAAAGAAAAATAACACCTTAAAGGAAATGGCTAATTGTATGCTTCAATTTAAAGGACTTAGTCTTAATTTTTGGGCATAAGCAATTAACTGTGAAAATTACATAGTAAATCGTACTCCTGCTAAGGTTTTAAAGAATATCAATCCACAAGAAGCATGGAGCTCAATTAAACCAAATGTAAGTCACTTTCGTGTTTTTAGAAGTGAAGCATGAGCTCATATTCTAGATGAGAAACATAAAGCCTTAGAACCTAAGAGTGAAAAATGTATTTTTGTTGGATATTCTGAAGATGTCAAAGGATATAGAATTCTTCAACCTAAATCCAATAATGATATCATTAGAAGAGATGTAAAGTATGCTGAAAATAAAGTATGCTGAAAATATATCGGCCTATGAGCCTAGTTCAGCGGATGTGTCACCTATCCCTATCGCTTCTACTTCTGAAAATATTTCTTCTTCAAATGATGACAGCAAGGATGTTAATCCTCCCCCACCTTCACGAGATCCTCCTTAAGCTCCTCAGCTTCCAAAATGGGTCTGCACTACTCAGGATGCAACAAGTGCTCTTGCAGGTGATCCTACAGATCAACATCATACATGTTCTTAGTTCGATAGAGCCTCTTCTTTACTTTCTCAAGCTTCAGCGAATTATGATCCTGACACCTTTGCAGAAGCTTCAGGCCATCTAGATTGGGACGCAGCTATGAATGAATAATATCGTTCACTATTGGAAAATAATACATGGGACCTTGTTCCTCTTCCAAAGGGACGAAAACTTGTTAGATGAAAATGGGTTTATAGAACCAAGTTTGGACTAGATGGAAAAGTTGATAAACATAGAGCTCGTCTTCTTACTAAGCATTTTTCACAAGTTGAAGTTATTAACTACACTGAAACCTTCTCCCTTTTTTCCAAAATGAACTCCATCTGCCTTATTCTTACCCTTACTACCTCTTTCAAATGGGAATTCCATTAGATGGATGTTAAATCCACCTTCTTACATGGGGAACTGCATGAAGAAATCTATATGGAACAACCTCATGGCTTTATACAAACAGACTCAGCCTTGTATGTCAGCTTAATAAACCCCTTTATGGTATCAAGTAAGCCCCTCGGGCTTGGTATACCAAAATGGATAGCTTTCTTTTAGATATTGGATTTTCTAGGTATCATTTTGACAATATTGTCTACACCAAGAAAGTGGGTAAGTCTCTTATCATTCTTTTTATTTATGTTGATGATCTTATCCTTATTGGTAGTGATCCCAACCTTATAAAAAATGTGAAGTCTAACCTTAAAAAGCGGTTTGAAATGACAGACTTAGGACACTTGCATTATTTTCTTGGTCTTCAAGTCTTACAATCCAAAGAAGGTATTTCCCTTTCCCATTCCAAGTATGATTGTGATCTTGTACGCCACTTTTACATGGAATATTGTAAGTCATCCCCCACTCCCTTTCTGTATAGAGCCAAAATTTTAGTCACTTGTACTTCCCTTGAAGTTGATGCTACCTTATACCGTCAGCTTGTTGAAAAACTTTTGTATATGACCCATACTTGTCCTGACATTTCCTTTGTTTTTGGCCTTGCTTCTCGGTTTATGAAAAACCCACATGAAATTCATTAGAAAGCAGCGAAAATAATACTTCGTTATGTTCGAGGTATAGTTTAGTTTGGGATTCATTATAGTGTAGAAGCATCTCCTCTATTGGTTGGTTTCACTGGTTCTAATTGGGCTAGTGACCCTGGTGATCAGAAGTCTACTGCGGGTTATGTCTTCACTCTTGGTTCTGGACCTATTACATGGGCTTGCAAGAAACAAAGTGCCATTATCTTTCTTCATCAAAAGAAGAGCATTGTGGCACCATAGAAGCTATTAAGGAATCCATGTGGCTTCGTTAAATCCTACCACTACACTTTGGTTTGATAATCAAAGTGTCATTCAACTATGCAAAGATCCAGTCCAACATCAGCGCAACAAACACATTGAACTACACATGCACTTCATCAGAAAGCTCATTCATGACCATGTTATTGAAGTGCAATATTGTTTAGTCAATGATCAAGTTGTAGACATCTTTACAAAGGTTCTCACAAAGCTTAAGTTTACTAAACTTTGATTTATGGCTAGAATTCAGGAAGTTGTCACTAGGGGGATAGGCTCTAATGCCTCCTTCCTTCTCCTATTTTTTCATCTTTGTACATCCTTCAATACTATCCCAAGTTGTTCTTAAAGGGGGATGTTAGGATATTCTGACACATAGGAAATAATTAAGTACAACTTCGGCTAGTGTATAGTTAGGTAAAGTGTATTTCTTTAGTATGTACTTTTTGTAACTTACAATCTAACAGTCATGATATGTTCTAAACAAGACGTGATCTGACGGTTCATTCTCTCCTCGATATTACTGACACTTAATCAGTGGCTTAACACCTGATTGGTCCATGATCTCTATTTAAAGAGCATGGAGGGTCATTTGTTAGATGATCGTTCATGAGAGAACCTTATGTAAATTTTCTTTATTTTACATTAATAAATTTCCTGAAGTGGCCATGTTGGCTCAGGTCATGGACTGTTTCCCTCATTGAGGGTTTTAACCACGTAAGTAATACTAGTGTACTGATCTGTGATTTGTTTGTGATTGGTGTCCTTTGATGTTCTATCTAAGGAACTTACCCTGTAAATTCCTACACTCAATGTTGCCACTGCATGTGTACTGTCTGGTCTAGGATAGACCATTACATACATCAAGCTATTGACTGCACCTGCATATGGAACACGAGACATGTCCTCTTCCTCTTCTTGTGTCTTGGGACACTGTTCAGCAGATAAATTTATACTGACAGAAATAGGAACCTTCACCAATTTACTATCCTACATATTAAGCCTCTATGATATTGTCTCGACATACTTCCTCTAGTTTAACCAAAGCTTCCTTTTAGCCTAATCTCGTTTAATTTCCATGCCCAAAATATAGTTTAGATCTTTCATGTCAAATTTGGAGGACAATTGGGTCTTCAAATCCTAGATAATTTCTTTGTCATTTCCAACTAGCAACATATCATCCACATACAAGACCATATAAATAACACGGTCACCTGTTAATTAAAAATACACACAGTGATCTTCTTTGCTTCTAGTGAAGCCAAGTCCTTATATAAATGTATCAAATTTCTGATACCACATCCTTGGTGACTATTTTAACCCATACAAATACTTTTTTAACCTACATACCAGTTATTTCTTACCCTTCATCGCAAAGCCTTCAGGTTGCTTAATGTACATCTCTTCTTCCAGATCCCCATGAAGAAATGTTGTCTTCACATCCATATGCTCTACCTCAAAATAAAAAATAGCAGCAACAGATAAAACTAATCTAATAGAAGCTACCTTGGCAATAGGAGAAAAAATATCACCAAAAATAATTCTCAGCACCTAGGAATAACCTTTTGCTACCAACCGAGCTTTGTATTTCTCCACCTTTCCTTATGCATTTATCTTCTTCTTGAACACCCACTGTTATGAAACCAGCTCAAGAAAAGATAGAAAATATAGGTCAACGCCTTAGAATTCAACCTCTTCGAGGGGGCATCCTCCTTTACATTACATAAATGAACAATTCTTGGATGATTCAAATGACAAAACCTCCCTTCTATATATAGGAGTCTAAGGAGTCACAATATAACCCAGCCAACCTAACAATAATAATATAAAGCCACAAAAACAACAATAGAGGGATTCTATGGGGCACAGTAATAACAATATGGGGATAATAGGGGCAGAACAATATTAATAAGGGATGCAACTACAATATTAATGGGGTAATCACTAATATTATAGGGACCCAACATGCCCCCCTCCTTCAAAAAAGTTTTGTCCTCAACGTTTGAGTAGTTCTGGGTGCTTCTGTATAAAATTATCATTCTCCCATTTGGAATCTTCAGCGAATAAGTTCTTCCACTTGATAAGATACTTTGAAATTGATCGATTTCGTAGCTGTCGAGTTATTGTTTCTGTGACTGCTTCCGGTTCCAATATAATTTTTCCTTCCTCATCAAGTTCTGGCAATATTGTTTGAACTGGGAGCTTGTCGCCTATAACCTTCTTTAACATGAAACATGGAAAACTGGGTGCAATCGAGAAGCTGCAGGAAGCTCCAATTTGTATGCCATAGTACCAATCTTTTGCAACACCTTGTACGGACCATAATACTTTGGTGATAATTTATTATCATTCTTAGCTTGCTTTAGCGACATTTGCTTATATGGTTGTAGCCGTAGGAATACCCAATCACCTACATCAAAACTTCTTTCGCTCCAATGTTGATCTGCCTGTTGTTTCATTCTATTATGTGCCAACACGAGGTTATCCTTTAAGAGTTGCAGGACTTGTTGTTGATTTTCGATGTGATGTTCCATTGCTTGAACCTTAGAATTTTCTCTTAAATATGATGTGATGGATGGTGGCTAATACCATAAAGTGCCATAAATGGGGTCATTTTTGTTTCTGTATGGAAGGAAGTGTTATACCACCATTCAGCCAGAGGCAACCATTTGACCCATTGTGTCTGTTTATCAAATACAAAGCAACGAAGATCCTTCCAAACATTTGTTTACTATCTCAGTTTGCCCATCAGATTGAGGATGATAAGATGGGCTATGAGCTAACTGAGTACCAAGACAAGAAAATAATTCTGTCCAAAAATTTCCAGTGAAAATGGGATCTCTGTCACTTACAATAATCTTTGGGTTTCCATGTAGCTTTTGAATTGTTTCCATAAATGCAGTAGAAACTGTACTGGCTTTAAATGGATGTGAAATGCACAAAAGTGTGCATACTTGGTAAGTCTGTCAACTACCACCATGATGACACTCTTTCCTCAGACTGGGAACCTGTTGATAAAATCCTTGAACCTCTTCCCAACGATGGTTGGAATGGATAA
>APFE030295508.1:0-23592 GCA_000404065.3 Pinus taeda | reverse complement strand
CAGTTTTTTTTTTTTTTTTTTTTAAAGGTGGAAAAACCTATCAAACTCAGGTGTCAACCCAACAGTGAGGACAGCCATCTCTGGCTGCTATCCGCGAATGTCGGTTTGACTCATCATTGTTATCAAGGAAAACCACGCCACCTGAAATAACCCGCTGGTGGTCCGTAAGACCACGCCACCTGAAATAACCCGCTGGTGGTCCGTAAGGGAGCAAGCTTTCACTCCTGCCAGATGCCTCTGGGTCTTGGGCCGTTAACCTGTTTCCTTACGTCCGAGGAAGACGAGCTCTTAGCCAAGCAGAAGCAGTTTTACGGCATACTCCAGGCCGACCATTGTCTTTTCAGTTATTAAAACATAAAATCATTTTATCATTAATTTAAATAATAAAAAATTGTTAATAATTCCATAAACTATTTCTAATCTGTAAACTTGAAAATTTCATTTTATTTCACACACTAATAATAACACAACTTGTAACAGTGTCTGCTCGGGTGTATAAGTTATAACACAAAAGATGACTGATTCTGCTGTCCGACGCAATTAAATTAAGAGAGTTTCTGATAATTGAAAACTCAATGGGAATTTTTATATTTGTACGGAAAAATGATGTGAAATGTGGTTCCAGCCTGTTTCTGTTGATCATGATTAAGCCCAGGCGCTTGCAATTCTAGAAGCCAAGCCCCGTTTGCTCTGCCGAAGGCATATCAGTAGTGTTCCAAGCTATCTAGCTCATCAGCTCCATATTGGGTCTAACATAACGTGCAAAGGAACCGCTCAGGGGGCCCAAATTTAGCAATTACCCGCTCGACGACAGCCATGATGACTTTTAAAAATGCTTAGAAAATAAAAAACAGAGTATTGATATTTATGGATATCTTTGCTGTGTTATCAGGATGGAGTGTTAACAGAAGTGCCGGGAAAGAAGTGAAGAATATTAAGTTTCTATTGCCAATAAGAGCTCATGATTCAATCGGCAAAAAGTTAAAACATTAAATTAAAATAAAAATAACTCTAAAAATAATAGAAATAATTTTAAAAAATTAAATTAATAAATTATATAATATAATATTAAATAATTTAAAAATTAAGAAAAACACAATTTTCAATTAGCACGTCCGTATTTAATGGTTATTCAATCTTTTGAAGAGTAGTTATGTATTTATTGGTTATTAAAGCATTTTTTGAATCGTAGTTATGTATTTATTGGTTATCAAAGATTTTTTATAATTTATAGTTGGTTTAGATAGAAACGTTTAAAATGAAGTTATTTGATAGATTGGGTGGTAATGGGTATAAATAGAATTGACTGGTAAAATGTCCAAGTTTTTTCTTTGAAATTGCAAAGACAGGTTTGTCTCTTTTTTGGGTTTATATTTATTTAAATATAGTCATATTTGATGGGTGGGTATGTTTTGATATTTTAATTTTGGTTGTGGGTTTAAATTTATTTATTAAATAGTTTTACATTTTGTGTGTGTATAGCACAATATAACAATCATATTATTTTTTTGAATTCAAGCTTTTGTGACTCATAATTTATATGGAAAAATATTTTAGGTGATAATTACAAAGGAGAAAATATTGTCTACTCATTTTGAACTAATTAGTGTGGTTCATCTTAGGTCAAGATGAGAAACCAAATTTTCTTATCAAAATAAATAGATATAGAGAAATTCTAACTAGTCATTATAATATAGGAATCTAGTTGACTCAAAAATTAAATATTTTATTTTGATTTTTTTTAATAAATAATATGTTGTTTTGGATTAAAGAAAGATCTAAAATTTTAATAATAAAAGTGGTAAATATTTATTTATTTTTCCAAAATTATAATATATTAAATTAAATAAAAAAACGAATCAATAATTTATATTATAATAATATTTTATGAAATTAATTTTATTTATTACTAATATAAGTTCTAAATTCAACACAAATCAAAAAGAAGGTTTTCTAACTTAAAACAAATATAAATCCAAAAAAAGTTTTTCTAACGTATGAAACAAAAATAATAAAAAATGGCGCAGCTAATAAATTAAGATTGAGTGTTAATTAATTTTATTATTATAATTTTATTTTTATTCACAACACCGAAATATAATAAAGTTAATTATAATAATTATTAAAATAACATAAAGTTTTCTATCACAAAAAATTAAAATAATAAGTCACAAGAAACGTTACTTATTTGATCGGATGAGAAACTGATAGTAAGATAGGTAGGGATTGCAACACTTTGAGAGTATTATTCCTTTTCAAAACAGTGGGTTTTTGGCTTAACGAGAACTCTAGGTATGAAATGGCGATTATGTGTAAGGTATGTCCATAATTAACTTGAAGAAAATGGCAAACTGTCTCATACTTAAAATAAAAGGTAAAGATTTTCTCTAAATTGGAAAAAAATGTTAACTATAATAATAATAATAAAAATACTTTACATATTAAACAATAAAAAATTACATATTATTTTTTATACTCTAATAAAATAAGTTTATAGTTAAGTAATTTAATCCTCTTATTAAATCAATAATTAAAATATATTTTCTTTAATACAATTTTATAATTTCATGAATTTCTTCACGACACATTAATTAAAAAAATTGTACCTGCCACACACAATCCATTAAAATTTTTGTTTGTCAACAAATAATTGACCTATCATAAAACATTTAATGCCCCATATAGATCCTTCGAACATACATACCAATACCAATGCCCATGCCCCCATCCGGATGCACAACCAAGAGTTGACAACGAACAAGTCTCGCTAGCACAATCAATGAATGTCAGCTATTCGTCGCATACACTCTGCCATGCTTAATCAACCAGGTCGCGTGCAAAGGTTCTTTGTTTAAACATTTCAGCTCTCCCACCATCCATGCCCGGTAAGCTTAAGTCGATTGCAGATTTTCTGAATATTCAGAAATCTGATTGATGGGAGCAGTCAAAAGATTAATCGCACTTATGTCTATCGAATTTCCAAATATTCAGAGAATCTGCAATTGATTTAAAGATACCACATCGACGCTGCTCCGTTCGCATTCCAGCCGCGGTTGAACCTAACAAACCCGTAGACACTACACTCCAGCACCACCAACAATAGCCATTCGACTTCTTCCAGCTACACCTGTCACAATGAGGTATTTTACTTCCAACGCCTGCAATGAAGGATTAAACATACATAGTTTAGATGGCACCAATCGTTTCTGCAGTATATCAGTCGAATATTTCTGAGAGCTTGTGGATATATTTATGAAAAGCCAAACACATCCACAAGCTCTTAGCTTCTCCCCTGTCGCAAACCCCTTGTAACAAACAACAAATAAACAGTAAATGACTCCAGGGCCAGTCTTTATATAAATTCTCTATAAATAGACGATCAATGTGAAGCAGTAACGATGGAGCCCTACAATAAAAAGAAACAACAATGACAATACCAAAGTGCATTGAAACTTTTTAGTTCATCTATGGAAATACTAAACAAAATAAACATTTTTTTTAACACATGTTGTCTCTATAACATTAGGAGTACATTCAACTACCTCCAAGCAAGTCGGATATACTAAGATCCTATGATTTTAGCAAGAGCGAGACTCACATGCTGCCAAGACGGTATTGGGGAATCTGCTCCTTTAGCTGCAAGCAAGTCGGATATACTAGGATCCTATGATTTTAGCAAGAGCAAAACTCACATGCTGCCAAAACTAGATTGGGGAATCTGCTCCTTTAACTACCACACTAACCGTTTAACTACACATCACTCTACTAAACAACATAAACATGTAGTAACATGAGAGAGAAACACAACAGGAACACATTTTATTTGGGATCAAATTCGTATCTATACTTTCAAATAACAAAAAAATAAAAATAAAAATTATCCTTCGCTAAGTAGCTACCAACACATTCCATGCTTTCCTCTTACTGCTACAACCTTCTATGTTTAATTGCAAACTCTGAACCAAAATAAAAAATATTCAAGTTACAATCCTTTTAAATGGGGCACTCCACCAAACTACAAACCACATTTTCCGTATATAATTATTACCCAATTGTTACTATCCATTTTTATTTTCATAGTTCATTTTATGGTCATACAAAATTTATCTTTCACTTATGCTCATGCATTTATCTTCATCCCCTTATCTTCATTAGTCATACATTGAAATTATCTTGGTATAAATGACCTCTTGGTATAAATGACCTTTTAAAGAGGGAAAAAATTGTCAATGGAAAAACTTCACTACATAGATCAGGGCCACTGAAAATGAAAGGTAAAAAATGAATATAATCTTTTGGATACATGGATGCATGGTGGTTTTTGTAGTTGAAAAACTCAAATGAACTAAGGAAATGAAGAGCGGAGACCTTAAATCATCACATTTCAATACTTTCAATACAAAGAAGTTGTAGACTATTATTATGTTCCAACAAACATCAATGGTTTGAGCAAATCTACTCTAGAAGTTCATGTTATAATAAATTGTTTTTGTTTTGGACATTTCAATACAAAGAAGTTATACATTATTATGATGTTCCCACAGAAGTCAATGGTTTGAGCGAATCTACATTAGAATTTCAGATTATAATAAATCGTTTTTGTTTTGTTTTGTCCAATAAATTAAGACTACTGAGGGAGCCCACTGAATTGGGTGAATAAATAGCAGCAACTGTTTGACACCATTCACAAAGAGAAAACAAACTTGAGAATTGTATGTTTGGTCGAGTCAAATAAACAAGCTATTAGACAGACCGACCGACCGACCATTCAAAATTTTAATGTTTATGTTATGTAGGATATTTGATTTAGTGTCCATTCTGATCCAACTTAATTATTAAATTCCTAGTTTAATATACCAACAATACATTCTACCATCCAGAGGCAAAATCCTTTTCAATCTTGCTGGTATACTGCAGGTCAACACCCAAATAAAGGCAAAAACCTTTAGACATGCACAATTATGGTTGTTCTATCCAACATGCATTCAAACGAAAGCGTGTACCTGATTGCTCCTTGAAACAATGGACAAGGAGCACAAAACCAACAAATATAGTTCTTAGCATAAACTTTGAACACAAAATGAAAAGAAGCAGAAGCATAGATGATATTCGAACATTTCCTCGGAAAAACTCTCTCTGACATTTCCCGAAAAATAGATAAGTAAGCAGGATGCACTTACATGGAGGGAATGAAAGATGTGTTGCACCTCCGAAATGAGACCTCGCTCAACATCATGACAACTGCAAACAAAATATCTGAAAATGAAAACATTCTAAACGCCTAAAACAACGGTTTAGTGGCATAAATATCATGAAATTAAATCTACTTAACTAATGCAATCGTCATTTCAGACAGAATTTTCTAATTGCTCCCTGAAGTTTTCTCTCCAATGAGCTGCAGATCGTCTCCTTCTTCTGCTTTTAACATTGGTGTCTTTCTCATTAAGATTGGTGTGCAGAGAAAGTTCATTCTGCAAAATGAACTTCCTCCGCACTACACTTCCGCATAACCTTCTATGAATATTGTAGAGAACAACAATTCAATCTAATGTTTGGACATACATTTATTGTGTTTTTCCCCCCACAACTATAAATAACAATCACTCATAAAATAGAACCCAATCTCATGATCCAATATGAGAATGAATTCACACAAGGAATGTTTCACTTTAGCTTTTTGTCTAAGTATCTGCCACCACTTCAATTCTCACATTATTGGGGAGAGCAATAGTATAACAGTGTCAGTGTGAGTCTCAGATCACTCACTCATGAAATAGGGGCTCACAAAATTAGTTTTTTATTATTATTTATTTTAAATTATTTGTCAAGCACTAGCTTTAGTCCACCTGCACTCTGAACTCTAGGAAAGTAGAACTTCTATATGCCAGTATCATATGTTAAGATCTTTGATGTTAGATTGATTCTCAGATTTTCCATATCAATTTTCTTACTAGCCTTAGTCCAAGCACTTATTATAGAGTCTTGCCTTCTTGACACTTAAAAATAGCAATAATAAAATGCCTCCCACCACGGGAATTATGTTCTATGATCTCTTCAGCCAATACAAAATTAGAAATAACATTTCCCAAAAATTAGAAAATTATTTTTAATCTTACATGAAAATATGAATATTAAGCATTCTTTTGGAAATTTTAGTTAAAATTGCAAAATATTTGCAAATCAACACCCAGTTTGATCCCTAGACATGTTATAGTCCCTAATGAAGCAGAGACTAATAATACAAAGTTCGAATATTGATTGAAGTTATAAAAGGCACAATGAAATGAGTAAAATCTATTTTATTTAAAGTAAATTAAAAAAATCATTTTGGATAAAATAAAATTTTAATAAAAAATGAAGTGTTTTAAGTGTGTTGTTTTTTTAGTAATATATATTATAACAGTGTATAGTTGATAAAATAATAATTTGATTTTGTTTAAATTATCTTTTTGAATATATAAATGAATTTAATGTTTTCAATTTTTTTAGGTATTTTAATAATTAAGATTTATAGTTAAAAAATTTCCTAATTTTAAGTAAAATTATTGAAAAAAATAAAATTTCTTATCATATATCTATAACATATTATATTATATTATGTTATTATAGTGTATTCTGTTAAAGTATTTAGACAACTCTTTTTAGTTACTAAAATGGTCTCTATATTCTTACCTAATGCAACTATCTAAAAAAAGAATTAAACAAATTATTCAAATTTCAAACTTAAACAAAATTCAATATTAATTAAAAAACATTTTTCAATATAAAGAATTTACTTTCAACTAAACCTTAGTAAATTAAGCTATATTAAATAAACATAATTTACTTACAACATATTCTTAAACTATATTAAATAAACATGATTTACTTTCAACATATTTTTATTACATAATGATTCTAACTATGAAGCAAAATTAACTGACAAAAATGTCCCATAACTAAACTACATTCTTTTTAAATCATTCAAAATATATATTTTTAAATTTCCTTACCCAACAAAATTCTTAAAATCCATAAAATCCATTAATGAGATTTGAGTTTTTACATCATTAAAAAAATATATTTTTGTAAATTTGCTTACCAAATAAAACTCTTAAAATTCATTAATGAGATTTGAATTTTTTAAGAAGGAATATGGACTGAGTTTTTTTTTTTTTTTAACTCAAACGGTTATATTTTTATTGATATGGAGATCCTTGGGTCTGCTCCCAGCTACAGTAACATTACATACTTCACGCTATTGCGGATTAAATCTGCTTGCTTTTCAGGGCATATGGATATTGCTTTCGTTGTTTACAATAAGGAGTCCCTTCGCCAAAGAGCTGCCTTTATTTGCCAGCTGATCTGCTTCCCCATTAGATTTTCTGAGTATGTGGTAAAACTTGCATGTATTGAAGTCTAGCATGACTCTCTGCAACCTGTCCTGAATTTTGTTTAAGCTAGCATTTCTAAAAGGGTTTTTCATCTTCATGCTCTTTATTATTAGTTCTGAGTCTCCAAACACTTGAATATCTTTCGCTCCTTTGTCTCTTGCAATGATGCAAGCTTTCAGAAGCCCGTAGATCTCTGCTTGGTTGTTAGATTTCTGTCCGAGTCCCCAGCTGAAACAATCTTTTGTTATCCCATCTGTGGAGTATATGACTCCCCCTGCTCCAGCACTTCCTGGATTACCTTTGGATGCTCCGTCAAAGAAAAGAGTGATTAAATTTTGAGTCCGCCACCATTGTTGGAATTTGTCATCTTCTTCTCTTATGCGCCATTCCTGGTTTGTCTTTTTTGGGAAGGAGAGCTGCTTGTGTGGCTGAGGCTCAAGCATACCAAGCCATTGTTTTTCTTCTGGCATTAACAGATAGTCTTCTTTGAAATACTGCTGCTGAGCTGCTTCCAATAGAAAAGATTTGGCTTTTGATGCTACTTTCAATGGAGTGTGACTTATTTCTTTAAAAATCTGCTGATTTCGAGCTAACCAAAGCTGCCAGCATACAAACTTTGGGATAGCTGTCCATATTTTCTTCCAGAACGACTTTGAGGGGATGCGCTGGGGGTAGATTCTATTCCAATTGGCATATAGATCTGCTACATTGTTTTGAGGGGGAATAGTAATCTGCAGATTTTGTAATATATATCTCCACACCTATTTTGCAAAGTCACATTCCAGGAAAAGATGCTGAGCTGTTTCCAGATTGCTGTTGCAAAGTGCACATCTGTGTGGTCCAGCTATATTCCTCTTTGCCAAGTTATCACCTGTTAAAAGTTTGTTATGAGCTAGGGTCCAGAAAAAGAAGTTTACCTTCGGAAGTGTTAAAGGATCCCATACATTCTTCCAAAAGGCTGAGTTTTCTCTATTATTATTTGAGGCCTGAAGTGCTCTATATCCTGCTGTTGTAGTGTATGTTCCGGTCTGGCCCCATCCCCATTTGTCTTTCAAGGATCTGTTGATGGGCGCTGCTTCCTCCAGCATTTCTTCAATCAAGGTTTGTTGATGAGTTAACCTCTCTGGAACTCCATGAAAGTCCCATCCATCCCAGTCCCCCCTTATATCCCATTTTGACAAGTCGAAGACGGTATTGACTCCTGCCTGCTTCAGCCATTCCCTTAGATTGCCTATTTCCTCATTGTCCCTCAAGGGTTCTTTCCCCATGATTCTGTCATTCCATAAATGGGTGTGCTTGCCATTGCCCGGGATCTTGTAGACATGTTTGATGAAAAACTTACTACTCTTGCAACAGAGTTTCCATACCTGTGTACTATTGGCTGTATTTGCGTTCTGCAAATTGCTGAGGTTTATATTGGGCCTGTATTTAGTCCTCAGGATTTCACTGACCGGGTGTGTGGGTTCGTGAAGCAGCTTCCAGAGGATCTTTCCTCCCAGGGCTAAATTTATGAGGGCTGGATCTCTGATTTGCAACCCTCCATCTGCCTGTGTTTTTTTTACCACATCCCATTTCACCAAATGAATTTTATTTTCATTTCCTTTTCCACCCTGCCACAGAAAATCTCTGAGTAATTTGGAAATTTGTTCTGTGACATTTCTTGGAGCGAATAGGAATGCTGCCTGGTATATGGGAAGCGCTGATAGAACTGCTTTTATTAGGATTACCTTTCCTCCCTTCGTCAGCCAGTGACCTCCCCACACTGCAATTTTAGCTTTTATTTTCGAGATTAATTCGCTCCACAATGATCTTTTGTTTGATCCTGATGAAATGGGGAGGCCTAAATACCTGAAACTGTCCCAATTTGAGTGTCCTTTAAATCCTAGAATCGTTGTGATGTCTGATAGCTCCCTCTGCTCTATATTCCAGCTATAAACCTCTGTTTTATTTTCATTTATTAACGCCCCAGAGACTCTGCAGTATTTGTTAAGGGTGGCGTTTATGGATCTGGCAATTCTTGTGCTGGCTCCTGCTAATAGAATTGTGTCGTCAGCGAATAAGGCATGGTTCTGACCTTCAGCTCCCTGGAATGCCTTAAGACTCGGAATGTTGCCTCTTATTTTTTCTTCTGCAAGTTTTCGGCTCAGCGACTCTGCCATGAGGATATACAGTGACGGGGATAGGGGGCATCCCTGTCTGATGCCCCTCTGCGCTTGAAAGAAGTTCGTGGGACGCCCGTTGACTAGCGGAGCGATCCATGGATTTCCTATGCATGCCTTGATCAGGTTTATGAATTGCAGCGAGAACCCAAACGCCTTCAGGACTTTGCAGATGTAGGTTCGATCCACTCTGTCGAATGCGGAGGCCATATCTAGCTTGACCAGCATGCCCTTTTCCTTGCGCTGTTTACTGGAATGAACAATCTCTTGAACCTGTATTACGTTATCCGTGATGTTTCTACCTTCAACAAATCCGCCTTGAGCAGGTGAGATCAATTTGTTTAGCAGAGGTTTGATCCTGTTAGCGATCAGTTTAGCCAAGATTTTGTATGAGGCGTTACACAATGAGATCGGGCGAAACCTGGCAAATGATTCCGGATTGCTCTCTTTGGGAATTAGTGCAAGGCAAGTTGAATTTGTGCCTCCGCCTACCTTTGCCTTTTCCAGGAATCTGCTGATCATTTTGAATAGATCCCGGTTTATGATTTTCCAGCACGCCTTATAAAAATGGATAGAAAATCCATCGGGACCGGGTGCCTTGTCTGCGTCCATGGCCCAAACGACTTTAGTGATTTCTTCCTCCGTGGCTTGCCTACATAGATCTGCGTTTTCTTCATCGCTTATCAGTTTTGGTATATTGGTCATGAAGTCCACGATATCTTCATCGATGCTTTGGTTATCTTTCCTGTATAGGTTCCTGAAGTAACTTTCTGCCGCTGCCTTGATCTGATGGTGACTATTGCATACCCTGCCCTCGGGAGTTTTGATCTCAGCTATGTGATTCCTGATCACTCTCGCTCTGAATTGTCTATGGAAGTAGGAAGTGTTTCTATCACCGGCCTTCAACCACAAGCTCCTTGATTTTAAACGCCAGTATTCCTCCTCCTTTCTGAAGGTATGATGCGCAGAACATTGGGCTTTTGTTTCTTTTTCCATTAGGTCTGCATTTATATCAATATTTTCCATCTCTGTTTGCAGGTTTTGGAGCGCCTGAACTGCCTCTTTTCTTTGCTCGGTAGGGGTATGAACTGGCTTTTTTGCCCAGTTCTTCAGAGCTAATTTGGTAGCCTTTAACTTCTGCTCCCAAACATAGCTAGGAGATCCCCAAACTGGCTTGCCCCAGGCTGCCTTTACAGTCTCTTCAAAGCCTTCCTTCTCAATCCATAGAGGGCTGAATCGAAAAGGAATGGGTCCTAAGTCTTTTTCATCTTCTAGAATGAGTTGAATGGGTTTGTGATCTGATGCCAGCTTGGCTAGAATTTTTGTTATTATGATTTTTTTCTTCATCATTATAGAACCCTGGACCATGAATCTGTCTAGCCGCGCTGATATGTGATCAGATCCCAGTCTATTGTTGGTCCAAGTGTAAATACCTCTGATGGGGTTGAAGTCCAGGAGGTCCCAGCGCTGGAATAGATCCTCCACTTGATCGAGCATGGGATCTCTGTTGTTTGTCCCTCCCCTTTTTTCTTTAGATTTCAGAACAATGTTTAGATCCCCTGCTATGATAATGTTGCTGGGGGAAGTCTGTTCCAGATGAGCTGATAGAGAGCTCCAGCATTCTCTCTTTTCCTGATAAGAGACAGGTACATAAATATTAAAGAGGTTGAAGTTTAACTTACTTGCTTTCTGCATTAATTCAGTTTGAATCCAGTGCTGCGTTTCCTTGTGATTGTCCAGCTGGAAAAGGTCATCGTTCCAGAGCGTTGCCAGGCCTCCTGATGTGCCCCTTGAGCTGACCGCTTTGCCTGCTTTTTTGTTCCATTTAGATCTACTGATCTCTAGAAGGGCATGCCCTTCTATTTTAGTCTCTTGGAGCAAGAGTATGTCTGAGGGTTCTGCTTTCATAAGATCCTTGACTGCCTCTATTTTGGAGGGGTTCCCCAGACCTCTGCAGTTCCAAGAGACGATATTCATTATTTACTTGGTGGGATAGGCCCTCCCTTGGAGGTCCTTGGTCTGGTGTTTCTCCCAATAGTCATTTCGATGGTGGCTTGGCTTCCTTGCGTTTTAAGTCTCTCAGCCTCCTCCTCCCTTTTTTCTTTGCAAGATTTCCTTCCTGCTTTCTTCGATTGGCGCTCATAAACTTCGTCCTCTGAGGAGCTGGAACTTTCTATTGGTTTTTTCTTTATTATTTCTGCATATGTAGGGTTCATTGGGCTGCCCAGATTGATCTCCCTCTGTATTACTTCTTCTACCTCCTTATTTGGGATAGTAGTGTCCTCTTGTTCTTCATTCTCCTGACTTAGGATAGCTTGATTGGCCTGATCCTTCTCTGCATATTTAGGGATTATTTCTGTTTCTTGATTGGCTTTACTGGTGCTGGGGACTTCTTCCGTTGGGCCTTTACCATTTCCTTTTTTCTTGGAGGATGCGTTCTTCTGTACACGGGTCCATTGTTCCCCATTCTGCTTTTCTGCTTGCTCCTCTGCTCTCTTTTTGCAATTCTTTGCAAAGTGGCCGTGACTGTGACAATGTCTGCATTTAAAGGGCAGCTGTTCATAGTCCAACTCCTGGACATACGACCATCCAGCTACTGTAAGCTTGATAGCTTCTGGTAACCCTTCCTCTAAGTCCACTTCAACGCAGATCCGCGCGCATGAGTATTGGTCTTTCCTCGCTGCCTGATCTATATATTTCCCCAGGGCGTTACCTATGATTTGGAAGGTTTTTTTATTCCAGCAATGCAATGGCAAATGAGGCAATCTAACCCAGACCGGGACTGCTGAAGGAATGTCCTGAGTGGGATCGAAGTCTGGAGCCCATTTATTCAAATATAGGCCCTGAGGCCCCATAAAATACGGTCCGTTTCTAAATATCAAGCCTTTATCATCAGGGTTTTCAAATACAAACACGAAGAAACCCTTACCTACGAAATAGCTCTTGACTCCTTCTTTGATGAGGGGCTTCCAGTTCCTTTGTGTCCATTCCTCTACCGACTTAGGAGATGGCCAGAGGCCTGTGAACTGGCCTATGAGGCCCCTTTCCGTGAGATTCATTGCAGCTTTGCAGGTTTCCTGTTCAGGTAAAGCAACTGAAGGGATCGAGTCCAGCTTTTTCACAAATTTCTTCTGTGTTCCTGAGGGCGGGCGCTTTGGTCCAGCTGCGATCATTGACCGAAAGGCCATCACCTCTGGAGGCTCTCGAGGGGGATCCGGATCCTCGCTGCCCTCCATTGGGTCAGCAGGGGAGCGCAGAGGGCGTGCAGGGCGAGCAGAGCGCAGAGCGCAGGGGATGGGGCAGGCTGCTGCAGGCAAGAGCAGCAGGCGCGCGCGTTTTTTTAAAAGGTAGTGGGCTTGGCCCGGTTCGGTTACTACTCGCACGACGAGCTACGACCTTGCTCGGGATCGAACACAAGACCGGTCCGTCATGACGAGGCCGACTTTACCACTACGCCGCCTCCACGACCTTATATGTATTCAACACTTTGAAAACCTTAGGGCACTTCGATTGTGCAAGAGTTACCCATCAAACTTGTGATTTCAATAAATTCTTCCCCGAATTTAGAGAAATTAAAGCGGAAAAACTTCCAAAAAATCACACTAAAAACAATTCTTAATGAAAAAAAGTGTTAAAATAATAATGATAAACAAAAATAAGAAAAACATAAAAAATAAATAGTTGTATACAATAAATAAAATAATAAAATTAAATAAGTATTATAATAAAATTTATTTAAATAATATAATAAACAAAATAACAAGTGTAAAAAATCATTAAAAGTAAAAATAAAAATAAATATATAAATGGTAAAATAGCAAAAAATTATGCAGTTGTCTATAATGCGACTTTTTGAAAGCTTCCGGTGGGTTTTTCCGGTCCAAATCCAGCAGCAATTTATTGGAATCGCAAGTTTGATAGCTAGTTTTTGCACAATCAAAGCATCCAGGGTTTTTCAGGGTGCTGAATCCAAATATGCAGTTAAAAAACCATTTTAACTGCAACAAATCAAGATTTAACCTCAATTTCTTCTACCGGATTCTGTCACCAAAATCTCCAAAATATCACTCCTGCTAAAATTATTACACAAATAAAAATATATTTGAAAAACAATTAGAAACTAAAATCAATTATGTAAAAAATATTAGATATTAATTAAAATCATTTAATCATAAAACAAAATTGAAATTAATAAATTTATAATATTTTTCAATAAAATAATTTTTATATAAATAAATTTAAAATAAAAATACATTTATTCTAATTTTATAATATTTAAATTCATCATTTATGTTACTTATTTTTAAAATATAAATCTGCATTTAAAAAACACTACCATTTTCACCCCTTCATTCACCCCTTTAATATATATATTACCACTACTATGATAAAAGTATAAATTAACACAGAAAAACCTAGTTACACGGAACAAACTGATATCGTAAACTTTATGATAGAGAAAAACAAAAGTGTTTCTTATTCAACCACACTATTACTCATGATCTTCCACTACCGTGATATCAAGTTGCGGTTACTTTGAAGTTTGAACTATCTCCAACGTCCTTGAAAAATTTGTTGGACCACATGCAACAAATTCCGAAAACATTGTCACTACAAATTTCATGAGTCTTATGCCAATGCACTTATACAGAGGATTGCAATTTCTCTATTTCAAAAATATGTGAAATGTCTAATGTAATATTTGCTAGGCATTCTCTGGTAACAATGTTTAAAACATTGATACTACTTTTATATATATAGTTATATTTGTTGAAGGATGTCAGATAAAAATATTTTGTTTTTGTTTTTCATTTTGTTTCGGGTTAATGTAAGGATCATGAAAAAGAAAGCCCTAAGGGTTAGCTCAACTGGTTAAATAAGTGCCTTACAATTGGAGAGGTCACAGGGTCAATTCTCTCTGAAGCCTTTGGGGTTAGGCCTAGCTATTGGCCATAGCAACCACTCAATGACCACTGAAAAAAATCATGAAAGAGACTATATGCGGATAGTTGAATTTCTTGGAATGTGAACAAAATATGCTTCATACCCTAGTTGAATTTCTTGGAATGTTGTTACCGCTGAAAAAAAATCTTGAAAGAGACTATATGCCAATAGCTATTGGCCGTAGCAACCACTCAATGACCACTGGAAAAAATCATGAAAGAGACAGAGACTATATGCCAATAGCTATTGGCCGTAGCAACCACTCAATGACCACTGGAAAAAATCATGAAAGAGACTATATGCGGATAATTGAATTTCTTGGAATGTGAACAAAATATGCTTCATACCCTAGTTGAATTTCTTGGAATGTTGTTACCGCTGAAAAAAAAAATCTTGAAAGAGACTATATGCGAATAGTTGAATTTCTTAGAATGTGAACAAAATATGCTTCATACCTTAGTTGAATTTCTTGGAATTTTGTTAGCTCAGATATGGCCGTAACAAAATATGCTTCATACCCTAGTTGAATTTCTTGGAATGTTGTTACCGCTGAAAAAAAAAATCTTGAAAGAGACTATATGCGAATAGTTGAATTTCTTAGAATGTGAACAAAATATGCTTCATACCCTAGTTGAATTTCTTGGAATTTTGTTAGCTCAGATATGGCCGTAGCAACCACCACTCAGTGACCACTGAAAAAAATCATGAAAGAGATTATATGCGAATAGTTGAATTTCTTGGAATGTGAACAAAATATGCTTCACCCTAGTTGAATTTCTTGGAATGTTGTTACCGCTGAAAAAAAAATTCTTGAAAGGGACTATATGCGAATAGTTGAATTTCTTGGAATGTGAACAAAATATGCTTCATACCCTAGTTGAATTTCTTGGAATTTTGTTAGCTCAGATATTTCTGTGGACGTATGTGAACAAAATATTTTCTTGGAATGTGAACGAAATTTGCTTCATACCCTTCATCAAGTTCATATATTTCGGTGGACATATGTGAACAAAATATGCTTGATATCAAGCTAAAATATTTTTGTGGATGTAGCGACCAACAAAAAGGATCATGAAAGAGACTTAAAAAAGATCAAGAAAGAGACTATATGCGAATGGTGAACAAAATATGCTTGATACCCTTGATCAAGCTCAAATATCCCTTGATCAAGCTAAGATATTGTTATGCTTGATACCCTTGATCAAGCTCAGATATGAACAAAATATTTTCTTGGAATGTGAACAAAACATGCTTCATACCCTTGATAAAAAATCATGAAAGAGACTATATGAGAATAGTTGAATTTCTTGGAATGTGAACAAAATATGCTTCATACCCTAGTTGAATTTCTTGGAATTTTGTTAGGTCAGATACTTCTGTGGACGTATGTGAACAAAATATTTTCTTGGAATGTGAACAAAATTTGCTTCATACCCTTCATCAAGCTTAGATATTTCGGTGGACTTATGTGAACAAAATATGTTTGATATCAAGCTAAGATATTTTTGTGGATGTAGCGACAAAAAAAAAGGATCATGAAAGAGACTAAAAAAAGATCATGAAAGAGACTATATGCGAATAGTGAGCAAAATATGCTTGAAACCCTTGATCAAGCTCAGATATCCCTTGATCAAGCTAAGATATTGTTATGCTTGATACCCTTGATCAAGCTCATATATGAACAAAATATTTTCTTGGAATGTGAACAAAATATGCTTCATACCCTTGATCAAGCTCACATATTTCGGTGGACGTATGTGAACAAAATATGCTTGATATCAAGCTAAGATATTTGTGGATGTAGCGACCAAAAAAAAGGATCATGAAAGAGACTAAAAAAAGATCATGAAAGAGACTATATGAATAGTGAACAAAATATGCTTGATACCCTTGATCAAGCTAAGATATTGTTATGCTTGATACCCTTTATCAAGCTCAGATATTTCCGTGGACGCAGCGACCAAAAGAGACTAAAAAAAGATCATATTGTTATGCTTGATACCCTTTATCAAGCTCAGATATTTCCGTGGACGCAGCGACCAAAAGAGACTAAAAAAAGATCATGAAAGAGACTATATGCGAATAGTTGAATTTCTTGGAATGTGAACAAAATATGCTTGATACCCTTGATCAAGATGCTTGATATCAAGCTCAGATATTTCTGTGGATGTAGTGACAAAAAAAAAATATCATGAAAGAGACTATATGCGAATAGTGAATAAAATATGCTTGATACCCTTCAAGCTCAGATATCCCTTGATCAAGCTAAGATATTGTTATGCTTGATACCCTTGATCAAGCTCATATATCCCTTGATCAAGCTCAGATATTTTTGTGGACGTAGCTACCAAAAGAGACTAAAAAAAGATCATGAAAGAGACTATATGTGAATAGTTGAATTTCTTGGAATGTGAACAAAAAATGCTTGATACCCTTGATCAAGCTCACATATTTCCGTGGACGTATGTGAACAAAATATGCTTGATACCCTTCATCAAGCTCAAATATTTCCGTGGATGTAGCCACCACTCAGTGACCGCAGAAAAAAAAGATCATGAAAAAGGCTATATGCAAATAGTTGAATTTCTTGGAATGTGAACAAAATATCTCCTTGTGGATTACAAACATGGAGGCCTCTGCTCATGGTATAACACATAACACATAAACTGCTCTCTTTTATCTAAATAGTAAAAGCAACTATTTGCTTATATTTTTATAATTTCGGGACTTTTAGAAGTTATATTGATGATTTGCACAGTACAATGAACGCAATGTCATATTGAGAATGCAAAGTGATTGAAAATTTTCTTGCTTTCAGAAGTAATATTGATGATTTACACAGTACAACAATGTCATATTGAGAATGCAAAGTGAAGAAAATTTTCTTGCGGAGTTTTCCATTGAACTTCGAAAACATTTTCAATGAAACTTCTCTCTTTACTTTAGTAGAACTGTTATCACTGTACATCACCATTTCCCTATTGTAAGGGGATAAAAACCTAAAATGTAAGTGACCCCGAATCGTGCTAGTTTCATCCAGTATGACAAACAACATCCTATACTAATTCAATTTGAATAAATTTTGCCTATAATTATAAATCGTTCCCCTGAAATTTGGAATATCGAAGTCCCATTTGGATATTGAATCTGTCCAAAAAAGCTTCTAAACTCTGTAGTTTGTCTTGCTTTAAAAAATGCAATTGGAACACCGAGTATAATTCCTCACTGTGAAGAAATGATTAACAATAAATCATTATAATTATTGTAAAAGGCAAAGTCCACTCTATCTGCACAACGCATTGCATTGTTACCAGGCTGCCATCATTGATAGTAAGAGGTGAGATTTGTTCATCTCCATCTCCATCTTTTATGTATGGAACAAGGAGGCTGCTTGGCATCTAGTCCCTGCCTTGGGCGGGGAACAGTAGTAAACATGGCAGGAGAAGTTGGTGTTAGTGTGCTCACTTTGGCTCACAAACTCTTCCAAGAGGTATAGCTCATTGTTAATTTCACAGAGGATTTTCCAAGAGGTGTCACTCATTGTTAATTTCATAGAGGATTTTGAATTCTTTTGCGATCATATTATCTACATTAAAAGTCTTTTGACTGATGCCGAAGGGCAAAGGAACTCCATTTCAGTGTCCAATTGGTTTGATAGTCTTGAGGATTTTCTTGCCCAGGCGTACCATATATGGTGCAGAAATGTGGGGGCGGAGGACACATTGGAGAGATGTGATGTGGTGAAGCTCATCACATGTTTGGAAATGTTATAACAATATGTGAAATAATGAAAAAAAACAAAGAAACTTAACAGAATAACCAAGATAACAAAAAATTGAATGGATTGGAAATTGTTATTCAACCATGATTTTCCACTCGGTACATTTCATGGGCATTTGTTAGTTTTATATCATCGTTACATAACTAATATTTCGATATAAAACTGTCTAGGTACATTTTACCCAAAATTACTAATTAGTTATCAAACTAACAGAAAACATGATCTTTCCCCACCCATAATCCACAATATTAAGAAATTGAAGGAAATTCTCAACAAAATGCAACAAAATACTAAATATCTCAAATATCTTGCAGCAAAAATACTAAATATCTCAAATATCTTGCAGTAGTGTTCGAAGAGAATGTTCATTCCCAGAGATTGGACAGATATTACCACGTCGTCCTGCTTTAGCGATCACCTGAAACTAAATAGGGCCAGCCAGCCAGCAAGTAAGCAAGCCCAGTTCTTCCTCTGTTTCTTCTACCAGTCGGGGGTGATTTGACTAGCTTCGATTGTGGACTTTTTTACTTATGCTTCCAGTAGTTGATTATTAAACAACGTGTTAATGATGTTCTCAATAGTGAACTTTTCTTCATTAATTTCAGACTTCGTTGCTGCGAGCAGTTGATTATTAAACATGTTATCAATTGGCATTTTCAATTTAGATTTCAGACTCAGTTGGCGATTTCAGACTCAGTTGCTGCCATTAGTTGATTATTAAACAACATGTTATCAATTGACATCTTCAATTTAGATTGGATCAGATCGCATTCTCCAGGTGAATGTCTAGAATCGGTCTTTCAGAATTAAGTTCAACAACGTCCAGAATCTTTGCTTTCAAAATTAAGTTCAACAATGGAGAAATGATTATTGAAATGAGATTCTGATGAATTAGCAATCATTAATATTGTTAAGAGCAGGAGGCTGATGAATTCGCAACATTTTATAGTGTAGAATTAAGGTTTCTGTGATTCATTATAGTTATAGAAAGACCTTTGTCGACACTTTTCGAACCAATTAGAATGATTCATCATCAAGACAAGTTGCAAAACGCGTAGACAAAAGTTATCTTTTTATATGTGATTTACGCTAATTTTTTTTTTATAACATTTCATATGGTTAAAACCAAGAAGCGAGTGAAGATATTGCATCGTACTACAAAATAACTAACGAGAATGGAAACAGTTTGTTTGTCATCTGCAAAAACTCACAATATTAGGTTTGAATAGCTTGAATTGCTTCAGATGCAACTGTCATTTGCCTCCTTACTCCTTTCTGGGCCTCCAGTGTAACAAGGCCCCATTAATCTACACAGTGGCGGCAGTGAAGGTGGGACAATGTGCATATCCCTCCATTGTAAAATGATAAATTGGAAAAACCAATCTCTTTTTGACCCAACTAATCAAGAACATTTTTGGATATTCTGGTCTCCAGCCAAAACATTATAATTAAAGAAGTTTACAACCACTATTTTTATTCAATAGATAAATAAATAGATATCCAAAACAAATAAGCTAAATATATTTTCATATTAGGTAAAATCAAAATGAATGTTTAGAGCCAAAAGATTATAATTAAAGAAGTTTACCACCACTATTTTTATTCAATAGATAAATAAATAGATATCCAAAACAAATAAGCTAAATATATTTTCATATTAGGTAAAATCAAAATGAATGTAAACTAAACATGTAATCAAATTTATCCATATCCTTAATAAACACTTTGAACATTTGCATAGATATCAAATTTAGTTCAACCTGCGGAAGTAAACCCTGAATGAACAGATCTTCTACCGCTGCCTGGGCTGCAACATTCATTGCAGACTTCTGGAATTCATATTTTACTCCATTGATTAGTAAGTTGCATCTGAAAGGTGGAAAATGATAAATAAAGGATAGCTTTTTACACATGGGATAAAGCATGGACAAGAATATGCAGGTCATCCACACTAAAGTCAGAGGCAATGAATTTCCTAGCGAGATTACTAGTCTGCTCCATGTTAATCTAAAAATTTAATGCGAGATTAATAGTCTGCTCCATGTTAATTTAAAAATTTAATAAATAATAAATAAAGTTAAAATAAAAATAGAAAGAAAAGATTTGACCAAAAGACCATGCATAGATTTTACATTTCAAGGGATTGAAAGCATAGTTACAAGTTCAAATTCAAATTCGAATTCGATTTGGTACGAGAATTGGGCCAGTTCCGTATACTTCTTTTCCAATATTTTAAATAATTTAAATATACAATTATAACATTGAAAACAACAAAAAAAATCTTTTAAAATTGTTTCAATTATAAATATTGCAGCTAAAATTATATATTGAACCAGTTAGCTTAGTTTTATATTTAAAATAGCAAGTAAAATAGTAAGTTTTAAGAATTTTTGTATTGATTCATTCACTCACTTGCACCACAAATTATGACATTTAATATAGAGTGAATTTTCAAGAAATAATATATTACAATGAACCACATAAATTCCGCATTATTAAGTATTTTACGTTCATAATGAAATGGTATATTAAGTGTGTGCAAACACTCTTTAAAAATATATGCTTATATTATCAATTGCTAATTATTTATTTTTCAAACCAAACTCACATCTAATTTATAAGGTATAGTAACAACATCTATTATTTAGTATAATGCAAAATGTTAATCTGTATAATTTAATACTTAATACTTACTCAAAATAATAAAAAATGTTAATATGTATACTTTAATACTTACTCAACAAAATCCACTTTAAAAGAAAATCCATTTACTAATATAATTAATATGTATACTTTAATACTTACTCAACAAAATCCACTTTAAAAGTAATATAATGTTAATATGTATACTTTAATACTTACTCAACAAAATCCACTTTAAAAGAAAATCCATTTACTAATATAATTCAGGCAGTATTTCTGCTTTTTACTAATATAATTCATGCAATATTTCTATTTTTAAAATATATTTGTTTAAATTTAATAAATCTACAAATTTACAAATTATATATATCATATATATTTTTTGTTTTACTCTATAAACACATAATTATCGTAAAAATTATACATATTTCATAAAAACTTGCTAAATTTATTGTAAATTTCTTATTGCATAAATTGATAGGTAACATTATCAATTAGTAACCATATTCTTATGCTATTTCCTAAATCAAAAAAAGGTTTTGACCTGTCAATTGGAAACTAGAAACTTGATTAGAAATGTACAATAACATTAACTCATTATACCACTTATTGATTGCATATAAAAAGTTCTTTGGACTAGGCCTTTCATGAAGTTATGAAAGTGTGGGCTAAGAACCAGTGTTAAGAGTATAATGTTTTCTTTTCTCAAAAGCAATGTCAGTAGTAATTCCTCGACTTTCCCATTCTCGTCAGAGGTGTGGATTCTTAATTCGACTTTCCCATTCTCGTCAGAGGCGTGGATTCTTAATCCATGAACGTAATATTGAGTGCACCGAATCGAACCCAAATTTTCGAATTAATTCGCAAATCAAATCGAACTAACGAATTTTCAATTTTTATTTATTTATTTATTTTTTCGGATTTTTTTGGCAATACGGCCGAACTTGGTAACTATGATTGAAAGAAGCGACAACAACCATCACAAGTTCCAATCTTTCACGGTGGGAAGTGTTGATCCTCCAGTGCTCCATGTGTATGCAGGTTAGGGATTCACCGCATTAAGCCCAATCTCCTAACTGTTAAGGTCATGACGCTCACTGACCAATCTATTGGATCTCCTGTAAAAACTTTTCTGGCCTTCACATTGAAAGTCAGAGAATTCGAAATGGAAGAGGAATGCCATTAATTGTGCATGATTCCGGATATATTTTAGTTGTGCATAATTCCATACATGTTTTAGCTGGGGTAAGCCAAACTATGCATATGGAATTTCTTAGAAATTCAACAGATTTATATAGGTTTAGTTCTTAGAAATTCAACAGATTTATATAAGTTTAGTTTAGTACAATATATGTGTTTCAGAGCTCTGTGACTAGCTTATTATTCCTAACAGTGTGTAAGAGGTATCTTGCAAGTCATGGTTCGTAGACTAGCACTAATAGGAATTATCAGTTGACCAACAAAAATACATGGGGTAACCACCAACCTATCAGCCTTTCATGCAGTGCTTGATGAATTGGGTGAAGCAGATGATGAAGGCTAGTCCATCTAGATGTTGATGGAATACAATGCTACAACCAAGAATACAATACATGTTATGCTCTTAACCTGCAAATGATACCCAAATACAGAATATGCAAAGAAAAGATACCCAGAACACAGAATAGCAATGATTTTATTATTCAGAGAGTAATGTTCACTTGCCTCTTCGAGGGGGCAACCTCCAATAGAGTAGAGCTTGATTACAAAATAAGACACGATGCTACTCGCAAGGAGTCTCTATCCTTTATATATGACTCATACATGCAATACCACGGGCCAATACCGTGGTATTAATAGTACCATCTATCTAATACTACGACCCATTTGCAACTAATTGTGGTTCCGTTATTAATTGCGGATTAACCACTTACAATTATTAATATGGGCTTTATTGACTCTTGACTATGACGTGATCCCATTACAAAAATGATCTTCTGGTGCGAGCGTACGTCTTCTGAAAGCCCGAATGTCCTGCAATGGGAGATGAGTGCAATTCTGCCAAAGTGCGACTTTTGAGGGTGGATGTTGGTGATATTACGACTCTGTCCTTGTAGCGAAGAATATCATCCTGCCACGAGTAGCCCTTGGTGGAATTTTGATCTACCTGCAATTGAGAAATGAGTTGGGAGAGCCCGAGGTGTGAAATCCATTCCCTATGAGATTCTTCAATCCATTCTGGAATGGGGAGGGAAATTGCTAGTAGGGTACTTTCCTCCTCAAATTGGTGAGATAATGCATCTGCTACACTATTTTCTTTCCCTTTCTTGTAAATGATCTCATAATCATATTCCAACATTTTGGCTAGCCATTTATTTTTTTATGGGGAGGATAGGCATTGCTCCAAAAAATATTTAAGACTGTGATGATCTGTGCGGATTTGGAAACGTCGCCCCAATAAGTAAGGTCACCAAGTGTCGACTGCATGTAAGATGGCCATCATTTCCTTCTCGTAGGTAGATTGGCCTGGATTCCTCCCACTGAGTTGTTGGCTTGTGAAGGACAACAGTCACCCTTCCTGCATTAAGACCGCCCCAATACCTGTACCCGAAGCATCACATTCAATGACAAAAGATTTGGTGAAGTCAGGTAGTGCTAAAACTGGAGTGGAGCACATGGCATTTTTTAGAGCTGTAAAGGCCTGTTGTGCTTC
>APFE030295499.1:104332-135972 GCA_000404065.3 Pinus taeda | reverse complement strand
AATGAAGTATTATTTCCGCTGCATCTTTGTGTATATGGTTATCTCTGTAATTTGTTGCGTTCTTGTTTAAGTCTGGATCATGTGGGGTGGAGATCAGAGGATGTGGGGGGTTGTTAGGAAGATAGATTTGTTTGTTTGTTGATTGTCTTCTTTCATTTGACCTGTTCCCATTTGTTTTCCGGTTTTTCACTCTTTTCATTTTAATTTTTTTTTTTTTTTTTTGTACATTTATTTTTGCAAAATGACCATATTCGTGACATAGCTTGCATTTGAAAGGAATTTGTTCATAATCCAACTGTTGTATATGCATCCACTGGTCCACTTTGATTTTGATAGCTTCTGGTAGCCCTTTCCCCAGATCCACTTCTACACAGATTCTGGCACATGCATGCATACTTCCTTTGGCTCATATCTGTCTATATATTTCCCAAATGTGTTTCCTATGGCTTTGACTAAATCATCCCCCTAGCAGTCAAGGGGAAGGTGTGGAAATCTAACCCAAATGGGGACAACATTGGGGACATCCATTTCTGGGTTGAAATCCACCATCCATCCATTTAGATACAAACCCTTTGTGTCCATAAAATAAGGTCCATTTCTAAAAATCAGGTCTCGATCCTCCTTGGTTTCAAAGTGGAAGGTGTAATATCCTCTTCCGTAAAACCTAATTGATATTTTTCCATCTATTGACGCGGTCCAATTCCTTTCTAACCCTTTTTGTATGGTTTTGGGCGATGGCCATAACCCCATAAACTGCCCCACTAATCCTCGCTCCGACAGAGACAGTGCTGCTCTATAGGGAAGGGCAGGAGGGAGTGAGATTTCAGGAATATCTTCCAATCTTTTAACAAACTTTGTGACTGAAGGTTTGTTCTTTGTCGGGCCCATTGCGGAGATGAGGGAGGCAAAAGATTTTGTTGTTCCTTCATTTTCTTATTGTTGATCTGATATAAGCTCTCCATCCTCTGGTGTGTCCATGGTACTCAAACCCCAGCAGCAGGGGGCCGCTGAGGAGCAGCTACAGGCTTCTTGCATCATTTTCTGGCTAGGGTTTCGTTGCTCCTTCAACAAGTAGCTCTTGATTTTCATCACAGCTAACACCATGAACTACTATTGCTATAAAACCTTCATTCACATTTTCATATAATATTATGAAAAAAAAAGGTATAGATAAATCTGGATAATTAAAAAATTATATGTCAATTTATTTCATGATTGAAATTATATATAATATACATTAAAAGAACCATTTTACCTACAAGAATGTTCATGCAATGGTTAATGACTACATCTCCTTTTTGAAGTGTGACACGATTAATGTGTATGTGATGAATTTCATATTAGTAGTAGTGATGAAATTGACATTCCTCAAGTGTTTGGCTCTAGAATTTTATGCACTAGCTATTGAGGTATGTGTTTTGATGTTGAATTATGTGGACATATACTAGAGAATAGCACACATGCAATTTGGAAATTAGTGTGCATAATGTTATGTTTACTAAATGGATCTTGCAAATGGTGCTATCTTTTAACTTCATGTGAGGAATTAGGGACTATAAGAGTCTATGTTGAAAGAGTTAAATACTTAAGACGGGTGTCTTTTTAGTACACATGAGAATAACACACATGCAATTTGGAAATTAGTGTGCATAATTTTATGTTTAGTAAATGGATCTTGCAAATGGTGCTATCCTTTAACTTCATTTGAGGAATTATGGACTATAAGAGTCCTTGTTGAAAGAGTTAAACACTTAAGATGGGTGTCTTTTTAGTACACGTGAGGTTGTTAAGTTATGTGTCAAGTGCCCAGAGTTATGTTAAAATCACTCATTGGTTATTATAAATAAATGATTACACATCCTTAAAAAGAGCGTAAGATAGAATTTCATTCCTAATATATGTGTGGTCATTGGTTATTATAAATAAATGATTACACATCCTTAAAAAGAGCGTAAGATAGAATTTCATTCCTAATATATGTGTGGGGTTTAACATCTTGTTCAAATATTTTAGTAAAATTCTTGAAATTTAAATTATGGTAAAAAAATATAATAATTTTTTGTTTCTTATTAATTCAAAATATATTAAACTTCAAAAAATTAAAAATATATTAAAAGGAATAAATCAAGAATAAAAATCAATATAAAAAAAAAAAAAAAAAAAAAAATTAAATTAAATTTATCACACATATTAATGTTAGAAAATTTTAAATATATTACACATCTAAATTTAACTCCAACTTTAAGGTATAATTTTTGGTTTACTTTAAAACTCACACCCTTATTCTTAACCTATGTTATAGGTGATGGTGAATTCAAATTCAAATTCTTAACCTATGTTATGCATTTTTTTATAAGCTATAAGTTTAAATGTATGAGACCATATACGACAATATACATAACTACCGTGTCTATGTAACATAGTTCGTTGGGATTTTAATGGAACTACATCCCGTCGATTGACCAACAAAATGCATTAAAAGGAATTTCGAAATGAATACGAAACAAAAGAGATGAAAGAAACCAATACGACAAAGTGGGCCTACTAAACGTGTGGGCTTTGAAGGCAACATGTGGAGATTACCCAATTTTATTTTGAAAAATCATGTGGTTTAAACACGTGCATATCATTTGTAATCAAAAGTCATAATTAGCGCCTCGAATTACAAAAACTTTGGTTAAGGTGGGTTGGAACCTTGAGAAAGTTGGAGGTATCCGTGTCTAAAATAATCAACGGCTTAGACACGTGCTTATAAGATCATTTGCAATCAAAGGCCATAATTAGCGCCCTCGAATTACAAAGACTCTAGATTAAGGTGGGGTTGGAACCTTGAGAGAGGTGGATGTAATCTAAGGTGGGGTTGGAACCTTGAGAGAGGTGGATGTTATCTGGGAGGTAGGCCCGAGGTTAATGAATTTGAAATTTAAAGATAAAAGTTGTTGAGATTAAATTACAAGCTATTTATATATCTAATTTACAAGTTGTTGGATATATTTTTAGTTATTTAGTTTAAATTGTTAGTTTATTATGACTTAAAAAAATCCAATATTAAAATATTGATTAATTAATCATAAAATGTCAACCTTGGAAAACCCAATATTGAGTTAAGCTCTATGAAAGACCCCAATATTGACTCAAGCTATATGAAAGGAAAAGCTACACCATTGAATTAAATATAGAGTAATGCTATGCAGATCACAGTCCACTCCTAAATTTTCTTAGTAACATGCCGTCAAGGCAAGGCTCTGTAATCTTGAGCGGTCTAAATTACCAGTCCAGCACGCAAGTTTGACGAAAAAAAGCAATGGAAGTAAATTATGGAAGCAACGAATTAACTCCAATCGCACTCATAAAAAATGAAAAGAAAATCCATAACAAGAGGAGCTCAATGGAAAATCTATAGTGCCTATTTATCTGTGAGTTCAAGATAACGTTCGAGAATTTTCAATAAAATGTGTGTTTTTTTAAATAAATATATTTATTATAATAATAATATTAACATAAGAGTTTGATTTAGTTAAATAGAGAAATGACATATGATAGTAATGATTCTTTTGTATTATATATATATAGGAAACATGTATTTTAAATTTGAAAATGTTAAAATTTTTATCTATGTTTGTAGTTAATTAATAAAAAATTATTGGACATCTTACCAATGTTAATGACAAAGATGTTTAATGTTCATGGTGATGTTAATTGTCGAGTTTTCCTCCCTCAATGAGGTGAACGACCTTTGGTTGAGGGGGCCTTGGGATCCCCACCCCCAGCCACTTGTATTCCATGTGATTGTTAATGCGGGTAGGTGTTGGGCACTCAACTCGACGAAGGATGCTTCTGAAGAATGTAATCTTAAACTGTATGCTCTAGCTAAGGAATGTTAGTGTTTGGTTGTGGTGGGCAATGAGAAGAGATGTCACACAAGGTGGTGACAATTATGCTTGTTTTTTAGGTCTGTGGCGCAAGCTGAAACGCCAGGGTGGTGAGGGCTTAAACGACGAAGTCGACCCCTGTGTGTGGTATTGTTCTCAAGACTTTGTTTGGGACTCGGGAGCGTCTCTGACTAGATATTTCTTTGGTAAGTGGTTAGCACTCTTTTGGGTCATTGCTCCTCCTTCCGCCAATTCCCCTCTTTCAGAGCTAGTGGCGTCACCTTGGCCTGTGAGTGTGGGTAATGTGCTTCCTCTCATGCTGGTATTTGTTCGTTGTCTTTAGTTCCCTTTTTGGTTGTCATTTTGTAGCTATTGCTCTTGTGAAAGGGTGGCATTGTTGGTTCAATATAGTTGTCCTCAGATGCTGCAGGGCTAGGACTTTGGTTCAGTGTGCCTGTGGGGTTCTAGAGGTGTAAGTGCGTTGTTGTACTTAGCCAGGTTCCTCAGGTCCTTGTGAAGTGATCTAGGCTTTCATCTGCAAAATTGTGGTCAATTGTGCCCTCCCTTTGCGTTTGAGGCCACAATTTGTCTTGGGTTCGAACTTGGGCGAGTACTTGGGTGGAATCGGGAGTCCGTCTTCACATTTCAGGAGGTCTTGACATCTAGTTTGGTTGGACTCTGGTGGTTTAGAAAGGTCTCAGTGTTGTTCTATGGGTTTTGTTATGTTAATTCTTGGGGCTTGCTTGCATTATCAAGGTTTGTTCATCTTTGTAGTGTTAGGGGACTCAAGGGAGTCTCGTCCTAGTGCGTTGGCTTAGTAAAATCAACTCCCTATCGTTGTGTTGTCTTGTGGTGGGACACTTGGATATTGTTGTGTAGTGGAGCTTTGGTGAGTCAGTTGGTCTCGGGTCTCCCTTTTCCTGCACATATGTCGCACCAGAGAGGAAGACCCCACAAAGGGGGTGGACACCATGGTCATCTAGTTGCTCATGTGGGCAACGCCTCATCCTCTAGTGAGGAATGCTCAACCAGTCTGGATAGAGAAGAGGAGATAGTGCAGAACCACATTCCTTCTCCTGGTCCTGCAGTCCAAGCCCCCTCCCTAGATTCGATTGTTATTCAATTATGAGGGGTCCAGGGCAACATGGATGTCCTCCGTGATCATAGATATGACGATCGAAATGAAATGGTGGTGTACTAGAATGAAATTTTGTTCTCTCAATTTGAAATTCTGGTGCAATTGGAGAATGTTCGCAAAAGCCAGTGGCGAACAAATGAATGCTTGCAAGAGCTAGAGGCTCAACTAGAGCACATTAACTACCATATGCCTGAGAAACAGGGTGAGTTAGCTACTGCAACCATACACCATCAGTGTCTACCACCTTGATATGCCTTTGACATGTTGTGTGCTTATTTTGTCAGTTTTTGGCTAGTATGGATTTGTAGCCCTCCGAAAATAAGATGTCCATTGCTAAATCTTTTACTTCATATTCCAACTCTCCTTGCTAACAAATCTAGTCGGAATGAGGTAGGATAAGCTTATGAAAATATGAATGTACTTGTTTTCCTCATGGCAATATAAATTAAATGTTTTGATTGACAAAAAACAATTGTCGAGTTTTGCTCCTTTTGATCTTCAATTCATGTCATATATAAGGCACTTGGGATGACTTAGAGTTGTCAATGGGATATTAGACCAATGGTCAAGCAAGGCTAATGACATTCCCTTAGCATGGTTCAAATTTTCGTTAGGCATCTAGCATATCCTTGTCCATGTAACTAATGTAAGTAAACCACTCTAAGTGATCAAAGACATTTTCAAAAGTTATAGGAAATTTTGGTGGAATAGGTTTTCAAATGTCTTTTTCAACCAAACCTAACTTTTAAAGAAAGATGCGTGCAAAAGTCTCTTTTCTGTATTTTTCTATTTTTAATGTTAAAATTTTGGTACATGTGATATATTTTTTTACAACTGAAAGCAGTCTATTGGAGGTCTTGATAACGTGTAAAGCGGTCTTTTGGACGACTTGATAACGTGTAAGAAGGATGTTTCCAAATGGCTTTTCCAACCAAACCTAATTTTTAAAGAAAGATGCCTGCAAAAGTCTCTTTTCTGTATTTCTCTATTTTTAATGTTAAAATTTTGGTACATGTGGAATGAGATTATTCTTTGTTTATATATATATATATACTAACTATGAAATATTTTGAATGAAAAGATTAATAATGACGTATATTTTTTATGTGCCATCCAAGTAGTGGTATGCATATGTATACACTTACATCTTTCACTTAGAAAAATTGTGTTAAGGAAGTGAGGATATGTATGTATATATAGGGTTATACGAACACATTTACATCTTTACTCTTTCATTATTGATGGATTCTTACTCTTATTCTTATTTATTCTTTGTGTAAGCACGGGTACATGTATAAAAATGGGTTGAGAATTGAAGTTGCATACTAATTTTAGGAGGTATATTAAAGAGAATTAAAAAAATGGATATATTAATAATATATATATAATATATATATATATATATATATCTACCATTTTTAATTCTCTTTAATATATACCTAAATTAGTATATATATTAATATATATATAAAATTGTATAAATTAAATTAGTGTGAATATATATAGATTGAGAATTGAAATGGAATAATTATAGCAAATTTCACTCTACTACATTTAAGATGTATATTTTAAAATGTATATTAATTATTTTTAAATATAAATATACTAAATCATATATATATATATATATTAAAACGCAATAATATTTGTATTATTGTGTATGTGTTGATATAATATTTTTTCTTTTTTAACAAGGTTGGGTAGTTTATATATTACCAAAGGCTTTGATGGAGCAAGCTCCTTTTACATAGACTCTATCATGAAAAACCTCAAAGCCATGAGATGAGAACACAGTCTCTTCTCCTTGGCTTGTATTCAAGGCTTCTTGAGTTTTTATGTGGATTCTAATGTACTGTCTAATGAACTGACCTACTAAAAGTGAAAATTTACAAGTTATGAACTCTGTGATAGATGTTCAAAGCTTAAAGACTGAATGCTCATGACTTAACTTGTTCCTCTTAACAAAAAACGTCCAAGTTCTCTCCTTTGTTTGATACCATGTGATTTGTATGCTTGTTCTTCCCATGTCTCTGCTTTTTGCTCCAAGTTTTGTTGTATATCTTTGGCTTTGGGTTGCCTGAGATGCTTCTTCTTTTGCTGCGGATGTCCACTTTCCTTTTTGCATAAACAGGGACCCTTGGGAGAGTCAACAGACGAGGATTTCAGAGAATTAGCTGCCTAGGTTAAGACGCAGAGGTTGGGATTAGAGGCTATGCAGAAGGGATAAATCAGTGGCCTTGATGGTTGGAGGATCCTTCGCGACCATCGATGGTTGAGATCGACAATCAACGGGCGCGAACAAGTCCGCAAGTTAACTGAGCAGAAAAGTAGTATTAAACGCGGAGGTGGTATATCGGATAGGATAAAAATTGTAGGCGGTAAAAGGGAGGGGTCACCCGATTCCATTGATCGGGCAACATGTAGCATTAGAGGAGAGAGAAAATACCGCTTTTCGGGCAAGGAAACTCCGTGCTTGTTGACCGCCCGAAATCGGTGAGAGCCGTCCGATCCTATGTGTACAAATCGATGGTTAGGGTGGTTCGCGCAGATTTGGGTGGTCGGGTTGAATAGTGACCATCGGATCGATCTCCCGATCAACGGTCCTGATTTGATCGGAAGTGCGGGGCCGACAGTAGATATAGAAGCAAATGAAAGATTTGTTGAAATCTGGCTGAGGCGCAGGTGAAAAGAAGGATGAAGGCTTAAGCTGAGGTCTGCACACCGTGAAGAGTAAACACTATTGGCAATGAGATAGAACAGGGGGGGTCTTGGAGACAAAAGAATCACTATAATAACACGAAAAATGGGAATTTCCTTGTTGAGATTATTGCTACAATTTGTATGAATGTAACCTCTGTTCTTATTGTGCTTTATCTCAGCCTGAAACCTACCTTCGATGAGATAGGTTGCAATGTAGTTCTTGTGAATTGGATCCATCCTTTCCTTCCTGTTGTTGTTCATGTGAAAGCCTAAAGTTTCATGCTTTTCCTTTGATTTCCCATGTTTTCCTGGTTGAAGTTGCGATACTATGTCCTTTGTTGATTTGTAGCTGTTGTTTTTTGGTTTCTTGCTTTTCTCATTGTGATTTTCCTTTGGATTTGGTTAACTTTAAACATAAGGCTTTTATTGATTATTAAGGAACTGAGCTATGGTATTCCTCCTGGTTTTCATGAACAAGCCCTTCATTTTTTTCATTGCTTGGTTTGCAAAGTGATCTGCCTGTTGATTGTGAATTCTCAAAACATGTCTATAGATTACACCACCAGAGCCTTCCAAGTTCTTCCTGATTCTTCTAAATATTCTATTCATGTGCTCATTGCTTGGTTTTTTGTTTCTTTCCATTGCTTCTATTATTATGGCTGAATCTCCTACGATGATGGGGTTTTGAATTTTCCTTTTTTTAATTATTCTTATTCCCATCAATAAATTGTAAGCTTCTACCATGTTATTTGAAATTTGTCCCAAGCCCCATTCATCAATGACACTTTCTTTCCCATCAGGATCAAGGATTATTCCTCCTACCCTTGCCTTTCCTAGATTATGCTTTGAAGCCCCATCAAAGTATAAACAATGTCTGTTTTGGTTTTTCCTCCAGTTTGTTAGTTCCTCTTCACTCATTTTTATTTTCCATGTACCTCCTGTGCTTATCTTCTTCTGACCTCTTTGCCCATTATTATTTATTATGGCTTTGCTTAGCCAATCCCTCTCTTCTTGTTGAAGGATTTGATTGTCTATTAGAGTTGTTCCTTTGACATTGAGTATTTCAGAGGTTAGACCCCAAGTTTTTGAAAGGGTCTTCCCTATGCTTGGAATTTGATTTTTGAAAATGCACTTGTTTCTTGTCAGCCAAATTTTCCAACATAGAACCACTGGAATACATTTCCATATCCTCTGAATTGTGCCTTTTTTCTTTGTTATGTGTGGGCAGGCTTTCTCAAAGGTTTGAAGAAAATCTGGCAAGGGCTTTTCGAAATTTATTCTTATTTCCAAAGGACTTATCAGTTGCTACCAACATTCTTTGGTGAAGAGACATTCTTGGAAAAGATGTTGAATATTTTCTTCAACCTGCATGCATAATGGGCACCGTGTTGGACCTTGAAAGCTGTTAAGTTCCAAAACTGCCTCTTTCTTAAGCAACTTTCTCATCTTTCTTCCTTTTCTTTTCCATGAAAAAATGCACCCTTAATCATCATAAGCCACTACACATTGCCTCAAGGAGTATATTTCAGTGATTTACAAGTTATATTGTTATTTTTATTATTTGAATAGTTTTTTTTTTTCAGCTACGGAATGCAGCCACATTCCGCAGCTAACCGGTTGTTCCGCAGCCATCTCCATGCTTCTGTAGGTTACAGGTTTCAAGAGAGGAAACAGACCACATGGGTACCTTGGAAAACGTCAGAACATGGATGGTATCCTATCCATTTGGCCAGGATCGATGAGAAGGACCCCGATCAAAGGGAAGTCAACGGAAGAAACCTATGGCTAGTAGAACTCTGTTTTCGCATGATTCTCAATGTTGGATTCGAGGCAATCTCCTGAAGCCAAGGACCTCATCCGCCACCTGCATAAATAGAATCCAACAACCACTATTAGAAGATTTATGTTTCAAGGCAACTGAAGACAATAATTCCGAATACATTACCTGTCTACGTGTTTTGTTGTTGATGACTTCTCTCTTCAAACAGTTGTATATTTTTCCTATAAATACCAGTGTTTAGAACGCACAAGAAGTTCAAGTTTTTGCTTATGTAATAGTGCATATTTCCGCTTTGTAGTGTGAGAAACTCAATGCTCTGTTTTAATATAACAACTATGTTTTCAATGGATACCTGAAGTGTGTGAAGTGTTGATTTCGTGTTGATAATTCGAGACCTTGCTGAGGGCCCCTGCGTGGTTAAGGGTACATTGTATTTCTGTACATTTTATTTCTATTTGTCTTTCTTAGTTTAATTGTGCATTTACTATGGTTTTCATCATGTTCATAATCATTTTCTAACACTGTGTATATTGTAGATGGTGTCATTTGTTTTCACTAACTCAGAGTAATTGCATTCCAGCGTAGAATAGTCCTTTAAGTTTTCATTGCTTTCTAGTCTCTTAACTGAAATTTTGAAACTGATGTTAGTAGCATAATTTGATTAATTTCATCTGCTGTTCCTTAGTTTCTAGATTTTAAATTAAGTTGTTCAATGCCTTTTTCTTATTAGTCTAGTCACTCATGATATAAATGAATGTTTCCAAAAGCCTTTCGTCGATGGTTAATCCTCAAACTAAATGGTGAAATGTTGTATTTATGAATGAGTCTTTCATTACAATTGTTGTTCATTAGTTTTTGAGTTAAGTAGTTCAATGTCATTTTCTTATCAGTTTAGTAACTCATGATATAAATGGAAATTTCCAAGAACCCTTTCAGTTGAAGGTTAATCCTAAAACTAAGTGGTGAAATGTTTTATTTATGAGTGAGACTTTCTTTGCTTTTTCATGTTTACTTTTCTTAGAATGATGAAGAATGAAATCTCTCAAGATTGCTATCATAAGGAGGTAGTTCTCCCTATGTTATGTAGCAGAGTGAGAACAATACTTCATTTAGCCTTGCTTTCATAATAGAATAATTGCAATTCCATTTTTTAGTTCTTCACTTAGTTTAACTACAGTTCCATCTTCAGTTGTTTATTAAGCTTTAATTCTACAAATAGATTCGACAGTAGAAGCAATCTTATTTCCAGTATTCCACTTTTGGTATATCATAGATAGCTGCAATCTCATTTCATTTTTTATTTATCATAGATAGTTGCCATTTTATTTTCTCATTTAATACTGTAGTTTTCTAATTAAGTAGATAGTAGTTTTAAAGTCCTTTCTTTTTTTTTTCTCGGTAAAAAGTCTAAAATTCTATTATATATACAGAAAAGAAATTACAAGCAGTGTAGCTGGAATTATCATGGAATCCATGGCCGACTGAGATGCCACGGTTCTAGCAAAACAATTCATAATCTCCCACGCAGGGGAATCATTTGACCTGAAAACTTTTGAGCGACCTTCAGGTGCATTAGACTGAACCAAGAAAGACAAAATAGCATGACTGAGACTCAAAACTAAACCTGCCCACGCAGGGGCTGTCTTCTCTGTCCTTACTGTAATAGCCAAGAACCGACACGCAGACATTAACCAACGCTACAGACGCTACAGACTAGACAATTACCCGAGATTGCATAAGAGCAGAGCGGGATGATACCCGAGCTATGAAAGAAAAACAAAATTAAACAGATGCTGGACCTGAATTGAGAGAGGGTCGCCATGTCAGGGGCGTGCTAGGGAGGGTGAGACCCCTTCGGGTGGCTTCTCCTCCACGATTTCACACCAACCGAGCCCTTCCGGAATGCCCTTCCACATAGCTGCCCATTTGGCGGCATCACGAGCCCTCGCAGCTTGGGAGGAGGAAGGGTTGTCCATGACTGCTTTTCCTGAGGTCGTGGCCTCGATTGATGGAGGAAGCAGGGGTTGTTCTTGTTCTGGAATGTCTGGGGGAGGAGCTTCCCCTTCTGGTGGAGAACCCTCGCCCTCTGCTTCAGGTGTTCTCGTGAAGAGCACTGAGACGTGCGCGCTAACCCCCTGAGAATCTCCCATCTTCCCTAGGGTGAAGACCACAGACCCAAATGTTGGGAGGGCTGGCCCCTCCATGTTCGCCCCGCTGACTTCCACGAATTGCTCAGCTTGAAGAGGTGCGACTCCGGCGCGACGGTGGCAGAATTGGCAGCAACAGTGGTGATGCTCCCTGTCAGCCCATCCTCGTGCTCGACCCCTACTCGAGCCCCTTCCTGATCCTCTCCGACATGGCTGCCTGTGGCGAAGCCGAGCCATGGCTTGGATGTTCGCCCACTGCCAAAGGTTTTCTGCGACTGCCACCTTCCTCCCTCCAAACTCAGGCCGCCACCTTCCTCCCACCAAATTCGCCCTTCAAAATTCTGCAACTGAACCTCTGCGCACTGTGGTATTAACAAGGTGCTGAGAGCCAAGTTTGAGGGTAACCTGGGATGGCAATCTTCTTGGCCAGCACCAGGCTTTCCCCCACTGCAGAGCACTTGGCTTCCAGATTCCAGACTGACCGAGAAATTCGCAGAACAGTGGCGTGAAGCAGACCCCGACCAGGTATATATTGCCATGCCAATTCTCGATGCTTCCTTCGAACCTCGCCATCCTGTCAACCATGGCAGCATTGATTGCCCTGAACTACCACCCCGCCTTAATATCGAATTGACGGCGGATGAGCCAGGGATATTAAGCTGCATGGCTCGTCACATGCTTGTTCACATGGGAGCCATGTGGCTCGTCCTCCCGCTGTCCTCTGGCACCCGCATACGGGGATTTTTAAAGTCCTTTCAATTCATGTTTTGGAAACAATTATAAAAGCAAGAAGAGAAGCTTTCTTTTTCACTTTCTTGTTTAAAAAAACTTTACTTCCAAAATTGGCCTAAAAGCATTTTTAACTTTCATTTCATTTCTCTAGGTTCTTAGCGGCAATAGATTAAGATTTTGTTTACGTTGCAGAACATTAGGAATCAAAAGAACAAAACCCCAAAAAAACATAAACTCAAAAATAGTGAGGTAAGAAAGGGTCATCTAGCACATATAGTGCATTACACTTCATCAATTTAGGATACCCGGATTGATAATTTATGTAGCAATTTAGGACACTAAATTGACTGAATATTTTGGCACCATTGCCGGGGAAGTGTAAGTAGGTAGCCTTTATCTCTTACATTCATTAAAAAAAAAACAACAACAACAACAACAAAACAATGACATGCATAGAGAAAGAGATTCTAGGGGTAGATTTATAGCTAGGGGTAGAAGTTCGATTTTCACAACTCCACCAAGCAGAAAATATATATATTGGTATGCACTGATTATGTCACCAAATGGGTAGAAGCCAAAGCATTACTTTTTGCTAACAAAAAATCTGTTGTTAGTTTTCTTTTTGAGGATATTTTTATTCGCTTTGGTGTTCCAAGAGAAATTGTGATAGGTCAGAGAACTCAATTCACATCCAAAATGATAGAACAGAGACCTCATATAGTTTTTGCTTATGTAATAGTGCATATTTCCGCTTTGTAGTGTGAGAAACTCACTGCTCTATTTTAATATAACAACTCTGTTTTCAATGGATACCTGAAGTGTGTAAAGTGTTGATCCCATGTTGATAATCTGAGACCTCGTAGAGGGCCCATGCGTGGTCAAGGGTACATTGTATTTCTGTACATTTTATTTATGTTTGTCTTTCTTAGTTTAATTGTACATTTACTGTGTTTTCCATCATGTTCATAATCATTTTCTAACACTGTGTATATTGCAGCTTGTGTCATTTGTTTTCACTAACTCAGAGTAGTTGCATTCCAGCGTAGAATAGTCCTTTAAGTTTTCATTGTTTTCCAGTCTCTTAACTGTAGTTTTGAAAATGATGTCAATAGCATAATTTGATTTATTTCATCTATTGTTTCTTAGTTTCTAGATTTTAAATTAAGCTGTTCAATGCATTTTTCTTATTAGTCTAGTCACTCATGATATAAATGAATGTTTCCAAAAGCCTTTCATTGATGGTTAATCCTCAAACTAATGGTGAAATGTTGTATTTATGAATGAGTCTTTCATTACAATTGTTGTTCATTAGTTTTTAAGTTAAGTAGTTCAATGTCATTTTCTTATCAGTTTAGTAACTCATAATATAAATGGATATTTCCAAGAACCCTTTCAGTTGAAGGTTAATCCTCAAACTAAGTGGTGAAATGTTTTATTTATGAGTGAGACTTTCTTTGCATTTTCATGTTTACTTTTCTTAGAATGATGAAGAATGAAATCTCTCAAGATTGTTATCATAAGGAGGTAGTTCTCCCTATGTTATGTAGCAAAGTGAGAAAAATACTTCATTTAGCCTTGCTTTCACATCTACTACATTTAAGATGTATATTTAAGATGTATATTTTAAAATGTATATTAATTTTTTTTAAATATAAATATACTAAATCATATATATATATATATATTAAAACGCAATAATATTTGTATTATTGTGTATGTGTTGATATAATATTATTTTTCTTTTTTAATAAGGTTGGGTAGTTTATATATTACCAAAAGCTTTCATGGAGCAAGCTCCTTTTACATAGACTCTATCATGAAAAACCTCAAAGCCATGAGATGAGAACACAGTCTCTTCTCCTCGGCTTGTATTCAAGACTTCTTGAGTTTTTATGTGGATTCTAATGTACTGTCTGACGAACTGATCTACTAAAAATAAAAATTTACAAGTCATGAGCTCTGTGATAGATGTTCAAAGCTTAGAGACTGAATGCTACTGACTTAACTTGTTCCTCTTAACAAAAAACGTCCAAGTTATCTCCTTCGTTGGATACCATGTGATTTGTCTGCTTGTTCTTCCCATGTCTCTGCTTTTTGCTCCATGTTTTGTTGTATATCTTTGGCTTTGGGTTGCCTGGGATGCTTCTTCTTTTGTTGCAGATGTCCACTTTCCTTTTTGCATAAACGAGGACCCTTGGGAGAGTTAATAGACGAGGATGTCAGAGGATTAGCCGCCTAGGTTAACACGCAGAGGTTAGGATTAGAGGCTATGCTGAAGGGATAAATCAGTGGCGCTGATGGCTGGAGGATCCTTCGCAACCATCGATGGCTGAGATCGATGATCGACGGGCGCGAACAAGTCCACAAGTTAACTGAGCAGAAAAGTAGTATTAAACGCGGAGGTGGTATATCGGACAAGATAAAAATTGTAGGCGGTAAAAGGGAGGGGTCACCCGATTCCATTGATCGGGAAACATGTAGAAATAGAGGAGAGAGAAAATACCGCTTTTCGGGCAGGCAAACTCCGTGCTTGTTGACCGCCCGAAATCGGTGAGATTCGTCCGATCCTATGTGTACAAATCGACGGTTAGGGTGGTTCGCGCAGATTTGAATGGTTGGGTTGAATAGTGACCATCGAATCGATCTCCCAATCAACGGTCCTGATTTGATCGGAAGTGCGGGCCCGATGGTAGATATAGAAGCAAATGAAAGGTTTGTTGAAATCTTGCTAAGGCGCAGGTGAAAAGAAGGATGAAGGCTTAAGCTGAGGTCTGCACACTGTGAAGAGTAAACACTGCTGGCACTGAGATAGAACAGGGGGGGTCTTGGAGACCAAAGAATCACTATAATGACACGAAAAATGGGAATTTCCTTGTTGAGATTGTTTCTACAATTTTTATGAATGTACCCTTTGTTCTTATTGTGCTTTATCTCAGCCCGAAACCTGCCTTCGATGAGGTAGGTTGTAGTGTAGTTCTTGTGACTTGGATCCATGCTTTTCTTCCTGTTGTTGTTCATGTGAAAGCCTGAAGTTTCATGCTTGTTCCTTTGATTTCCCATGTTTTCCTGGCTGAAGCTGCGGTACTGTGTCCTTTGTTGATTTGTAGTTGTTGTTTTTTTATTTCTTACTTTTCTCATTATGATTTTCCTTTGGATTTGGTTAACTTTAAACATAAGGCTTTTGTTGATTATTAAGGAACTAAGCTATGGTATTCCTCCGAGTTTTCATGAACAAGCCCTTCATTGTTTTTCACTGCTTGGTTTGCAAAGTGATCTGCCTGTTGATTGTGAATTCTCAAAACATGTCTATAGATTACATCCCCGGAGCCTTCCAAGTTCTTCTTGATTCTTCTAAATATTATGTTCATGTGCTCATTGCTTGGTTTTTTGTTTCTTGCCATTGCCTCTATTATTATCATTGAATCTCCTATGATGATGGGGTTTTGAATTTTTCTTTTTTTAATTATTCTTGTTTCCATCAACAAACTGTAAGCTTCTACCATGTTATTTGAAATTTGTCCCAAGCCCCATTAATAAGTGACACTTTCTTTCTCATCAGGATCGAGGATTATTCCTCCTACCCCTGCCTTTCCTGGATTATGCTTTGAAGCTCCATCAAAGTATAGACAGTGTCTATTTTGATTTTTCCTCTAGTTTGTTAGTTCCTCTTCACTCATTCTTATTTTCCATGTACCTCCTGTGCTTATCTTCTTTTATCCTCTTTGCCCATTATTATTTATTATGGCTTTGCTTAGCCAATCCCTCTCTTCCTATTGAAGGATTTGATTGTCTGTTGGAGTTGTTCCTTTGACATTGAGTATTTTAGAGGTTAGACCCCAAGTTTTTGAAAGGGTCTTCCCTATCCTTGGAATTTGATTTTTGAAAATGAACTTGTTTCTTGTCAGCCAAATTTTCCAACATAGAACCACTGGAATACATTTCCATATCCTCTGAATTGTGGCTTTTCTCTCTGTTGTGTATGGGTAGGCTTTCTCAAAGGTCTGAAGAAAATCTGGCAAGGGCTTTTCGAAATTTATTCTTATTTCCAAAGGACTTATCAGGTGCTACCTACATTCTTTGGTGAAGATACATTCTTGGAAAAGATGCTGAATATTTTCTTCAGCCTGCATGCATAATGGGCACTATGTTGGACCTTGAAAGTTGTTGAGTTCCAAAACTGCCTCTTTCTTAAGCAACTTTCTCATCCTTCTTCCTTTGCTTTTCCATGAAAAATGCATCCTTAATCATCATAAGCCACTACACATTGCCTCAAGGAGTATATTTCAATGATTCACAAGTTATATTGTTATTTTTATTATTTGAATAGGTTTTTGTTTTTCTGTTACGGAATGCAGCCACATTCCGCAGCTAACCAGCTATTTCGCAGCCATCTCCACACTTTTGTAGGTTACAGGTGTCAAGAGAAGAAACGGACCACGTGGGTACCTTGGAAAACGTTAGAACATGGATGGTATCCTATCCATTTGGCCAAGATCGATGAGAAGGACCCCAGTCAAAGGGAAGTCAACGGAAGAAACCTATGGCTAGTAGAACTCTGTTTTCGCACGATTCTCAATGTTGGATCCAAGGCAATCTCTTGAAGCTAAGGACCTCATCCGCCACCTGCATAAATAGAATCCAACAGCCACTATTAGAAGATTTATGTTTCAAGGCAACCAAAGACAAGAATTCTGGATACATTACCTATCTGCGTGTTTTGTTGTAGATGACTTCTCTCTTCAAATAGTTGTATATTTTTCCTATAAATACCAGCATTTAGAATGCAGAAGAAGTTCAAGTTTTTGCTTATGTAATAGTGCATATTTTCTCTTTGTAGTGTGAGAAACTCAGTGCTCTGTCTTAATATAACAAATCTATTTTCAATGGATACCTGAAGTGTGTGAAGTGTTGATTCCATGTTGATAATCTGAGACCTTGCAAAAGGCCCCTGCGTGGTTAAGGGTACATTGTATTTCTGTACGTTTTATTTCTGTTTGTATTTCTTAGTTTAATTGTACATTTACTGTGTTTTTCATCATGTTCATAATCATTTTCTAAACCTGTGTATATTGCAGCTTGTGTCATTTGTTTTCACTAACTCAGAGTAGTTGCATTGCAGCGTAGAATAATCCTTAAAGTTTTCATTGCTTTCAAGTCTCTTAACTGTAGTTTTGAAATTGATGTCAGTAGCACAATTGATTTATTTCATCTGCTATTCCTTAGTTTCTAGATTTTAAATTAAGTTGTTCAATGCCTTTTTCTTATTAGTGTAGTCACTCATGATATAAACGAATGTTTCCAAAAGCCTTTCGTTGATGGTTAATCCTCAAACTAAATGGTGAAATTTTGTATTTATGGATGAGTCTTTCATCACAATTGTTGTTCATTAGTTTTTGAGTTAAGTAGTTCAATGTCATTTTCTTATTAGTTTAGTAACTCATGATATAAATGGAAATTTCCAAGAAGCCTTTCAGTTGAAGGTTAATCCTAAAACTAAGTGGTGAAATGCTTTATTTATGAGTGGGACTTTCTTTGCATTTTCATGTTTACTTTTCTTAGAATGATGACGAATGAAATCTCTCAAAATTGCTATCATAAGGAGGTGGTTCTCCCTAAGTTACGTAGCAGAGTGACAACAATACTTCATTTAGCCTTGCTTTCATAATAGAATAATTGCAATTTTATTTTTTAGTTCTTCACTTAGTTTAGCTGCAGTTCCATCTTCAGTAAGATGTTCAATGCCTTTTTCTTATTAGTGTAGTAACTCATGATATAAATGAATGTTTTCAAAAGCCTTTCGTTGATGGTTAATCCTCAAACTAAATGGTGAAATGTTGTATTTATGAATGAGTCTTTCATCACAATTGTTATTCATTTGTTTTTGAGTTAAGTAGTTCAATTTCATTTTCTTATCAGTTTAGTAACTCATGATATAAATGGATATTTCCAAGAACCCTTTCAGTTGAAGGTTAATCCTAAAACTAAGTGGTGAAATGTTTTATTTATGAATGAGACTTTTTTTTGCATTTTCATGTTTACTTTTCTTAGAATGATAAAGAATGAAATCTCTCAAGATTGTTATCATAAGGAGGTAGTTCTCCCTAAGTTATGTAGCAGAGTGACAACAGTATTTCATTTAGCCTTGCTTTCATAATAGAATAATTGTAATTTCATTTTTTAGTTCTTCACTTAGTTTAGTTGCAGTTCCATCTTCAGTTGTTTATTAAGCTTTAATTCTGCAAATAGATTCGACAGTAGAAGTAATCTTATTTCCAGTATTCCATTTTTTGGTTTATCATAGATAGTTGCAATCTCATTTCGTTTTTGATTTATCATAGATAGTTGCCATTTTATTTTCTCATTTAATATTGTCGTTTTGTAATTAAGTAGATAGTAGTTTTAAAGTCCCTTCAGTCCATGTTTTGGAAACAGCAAGAAGAGAAGCTTTGTTTTTCACTTTCTTGTTTAAAAAAATTTTACTTCCAAAATTGGCCTAAAAGAATTTTTAAGTTTCATTTCATTTCTCTAGGTTCTTAGCGGTAATAGATTAAGATTTTGTTTACATTGCAGAACATTAGGAATCAAAAGAACAAAACCCCAAAACAAACATAAACTCAAAAATAATGAGGAAAGAAAGGGTCATCTAGCACATATAGTGCATTACACTTCATTAATTTACGATACTCGGATTGATAATTTATGTAGCAATTTAGGACACTAAATTGACTGAACATTTTGGCACCGTTGCCAGGGAAGTGTAACTAGATAGCCTTATCTCTTACATTCATTAAAAAAAAAATCAATCAAAAACAACAAAACAAAACAATGACATGCGTAGAGAAAGAGATTCTAGGGGTAGATTTATAGCTAGGGGCAGAAGTTCAATTTTCACAACTCCACCTACTCCACCAAGCAGAAAAAATATATGTTGGTATGCACTGATTATGTCACCAAATAGGTAGAAGCCAGAGTATTACTTTTTGCTAACAAAAAATCTGTAGTTAGTTTTCTTTTTTAGGATATTTTTACTCGCTTTGGAGTTCCAAGAGAAATTGTGACAGATCAGGGAACTCAATTCACATCCCAAATGATGGAGAGGCTTATGGAAGAGTACAAGATCAAGCATAGGAAATCCACTCCCTATCATCCACAAGAAAATGGTTAAGTGGAGTCTACAAATAAAGTGATTGAAGGAATCCTCACCAAGATTGTGCATCTACATAGAAGAGATTGGGAAGATAGGCTTCCTGAAGCCTTGTGGGCCTACAGAACTACATGGAAGAACACAACAGCACATACACCTTATGAACTTGTTGATGGAAAGCAAGTCCCGTTCCCCATAGAGTTCCAAATTAAAACTTTCAAGATGGCGGTCAAGTTGGGGATGGATTTATCAGAAGCTCAAAAGCATAGACTAGAGCAATTAAATGAACTTGATGAAATCAAACAAGAAGTTGTTCAAAGGACTGGTATAGTTCAACAACAGAGGGCTAAGTGGCATGACAAGTACATCAAGGACAAAAGGTTTCAAGACGGAGATTGGGCACTGTTATTTGATTCAAAGTTTAAGGATTTTCAAGGAAAGTTTCAAAATCATTGGCTTGGGCCATATGAGATTGAAAAAGTCAGTAAGAATTAGAACAATAGATGAGCATCAAACTCCTCTCCTTGTGAATGGTCATAGGTTGAAAATTTATCAAAAGCCAATCTCAAAGGAGGAGTTCATCAAGATCTTTCAAAATAATTATCAAATGAAGTTGGTGAAGAAGAATCATTCTTCTCCACCAACTTAGTCTTTGTGCTTTTCATCATTGGATAAATTAAATAAATAAATAAATAAATAAAATTGTATAAGGTTGAAAACCAATCACTGATTGGCATACTTATACAGAAAATACAGGGTGAAAATCAGAAGATTCTGACACCCTATATTTTCTGATTCATTGTGCATTCTGAAAATTCATTGTTTTACTTCATGGTCATTCTGTTTCATTTATGCAAGTTTCACTCCACTCCACCACCACATTCCACCAATAAATTTTTCTTCTTCAACATTTCTTCCATATCCATTTCTCATTTTCATTCTGTCATATTTTCATCCACACAGTGATCTCCATTTTATACATTCATAAAGTCACATTTTATTCTCTGTTTTACATTCCGCAGTTGTTCTCATGTTCTGCAGTTGTTCCAGTTCTGCAGCTAATGCTATTCTGCAACGAATCTAACTCTACAGTAACAGTTTGATCATTAGCTCAAAAAATAAAAAGGCCAGATCATAATAAATTTCATATGCAGGTATTGGAGGAGGATAAAACAACTTTTGAAGACACATAAACATCTAAGCACCTGAAAAAGCAAACAACAAAAGGTTAGCAAGTGGAAAGGTATGGTTCTAGAGGTGAGAATAAAAACCTATTTCAAATAGCAATATAAAACATAAGTTGTATAATTTGTATAATCACACTACTCCTTGCCTTGTCATCATGCGATTTGATTGTCGTGATTATTCCATCATGCCTTCCCACTTTAATGCCTAACGGTCTCATGATTTGATCTCTGATTTTAACTCATACTTCACTATACTTCCCCATTACACCTATTTAATGACTAATTACATGACTTAACCTAGTTTGATACGGCTCTTCATAACCTTATTATTCCTTTATTACACTGAGTTCCTCGATTTTACTTCTGCAACCTTCTTAAGTATACAAGCACTCAGATACAGTGAGCACACAATCATTCGTCCTATTTTCGATTCTCTCTCTGTGTATAGTAGAACTCAGTTTTCCACACAGTATACGTGTGCAGCCACTCCATTCCATACAGTTTCTGCACTAATTCCCACATACAATTACCCTATTTCATATACCCTATATGTTTCATCCCCACATCTATCGTTTTCCTTCCACATACTCTGTTATTTCATCCCCGTACCTATAATTTTCTTTGCTTCCATATACCACTATCGTATAAAATGTCTTCTACACGCAGTCAGTGAAGGAAATTTGAAGAAAAACAAAGAACAAGAGTGATGGGTCCCATTGTAAGAATAGAACCTATAGGAGTGAAATATATGGAAGGATATCCTCAGTTGAAATGGATATTGAAGAAAACTAGTTGGCTGAGCTTCATTGAAAAATTTGATGGACATCATAAAGAAATCACCAGTCATTTTCTAGATCGTTTGATGGGATGGATGTGGAGATTGGTGACATAAAGTTTACAGTGACCAAGTCTTTCATTGCAGCAGTAACTGAGCTACCAAAAGTTGGAGAGGGGTGGTTCAAGAATAAAGAATTCCATGATGAAACTTCGAAACTCATTCCCCAAAACCCAGGTATGGACAATTCAATTTTTAAGAGAGGAATTCCCATCTCTGCACTAAAGGGTAAATGGAGTAGCATGCTATTGATTTTGCAAAAATTTATCACATGTGAGGGTAGATTTGAAAGCAGCCCAAAGAAAGTCTCTCTAGGGATTGACCCAATCCAACAACAGATTTATGATTATATTGAGTCAGTGGAGCAAAAGAATACATCAGTAGTTCAAGGGACTTCATCCAACCCTGAGCAGCCAGCTACATCATAAGAGGCTTTGACTAGCTCACTTAAGCAGGAAATCTATGAGCTAAAGGTCTTAAATAGGCATATCCAGAAGGAAAATGAATCCTTAAAAGAACAAAATAAGCTGGATAAGATCATTCATGATAACACCATGCTTCATTTGGGTTTGTGGCATAAGAAGAACAAAAAATTAAAGAGGAAAAACAGGAATCTAAACAAGGTTCATATTAACCTCAAATATAGATTCCTCATGAGGAAGCCTAGGATGGTAGTTGCAGCAAAGAGAAGCTAGAAAAGGTTGGATGTTTTGGCTGAAGTCTCAGAGAAGATGCAGTAGAAGTAGTGTGTTTAAAATTTTGATTGCATGGGGACATGCAATAGTCTCGTAGTGGGGTTATGTTGAGTTCCAAAACTGCCTCATTCTTAAGCAACTTTCTCATCCTTCTTCCTTTGCTTTTCCATGAAAAATGCATCCTTAATCATCATAAGCCATTACACATTGCCTCAAGGAGTATATTTTAGTGATTTACAAGTTATATTGTTATGTTTGTTATTTGAATAGGTTTTTGTTTTTCAGCTACAGAATGCAGCCACATTCCGTAGCTATCTTGTTGTTCCACAACCATCTCCACACTTTTGTAGGTTACGAGTGTCAAGAGAGGAAACGGCCCACATGGATACCTTGGAAAACGTCAAAACATTAATGGTATCCTATCCATTTGGCCAAGATCGATGAGAAGGACCCTGGTCAAAGGGAAGTCAATGGAAGAAACCTATGGCTAGTAGAACTTTGTTTTCACACAATTCCTAGTGTTGGATTCGAGGCAATCTCCTGAAGCCAAGGACCTCATCCGCCACCTGCATAAATAGAATCCAACAACCACTATTAGAATATTTATGTTTCAAGGCAACTGAAGACAAGAATTCCGGATTTATTACCCATCTACGTGTTTTGTTGTAGATGACTTCTCTCTTCAAACAGTTGTATATTTTCCCTATAAATACCATAGTTTAGAACGCAGAAGAAGTTCAAATTTTTGCTTATGTAATAGTGCATATTTCCGCTTTGTAGTGTGAGAAACTCAGTGCTCTATTTTAATATAACAACTATGTTTTCAATGGATACTTGAAGTGTGTGAAGTGTTGATTCCGTGTTGATAATCCAAGACCTTGCAGAGGCCCCTGCATGGTCAAGGATACATTGTATTTTTGTACATTTTATTTATATTTGTATTTCTTAGTTTAATTGTACAGTTACTGTGTTTTTCATCATGTTCATAATCATTTTCTAACACTGTGTATATTGCAGCTTGTGTCATTTGTTTTCACTAACTCAGAGTAGTTGCATTCCAGCATAGAATAGTCCTTTAAGTTTTCATTGCTTTCTAGTCTCTTAACTATAGTTTTGAAAATGATGTCAGTAGCAAAATTCAATTTATTTCATATGTTGTTCCTTAGTTTCTAGATTTTAAATTAATCTGTTCAATGCCTTTTTCTTATTAGTGTAGTCACTCATGATATGAATGTTTCCAAAAGCCTTTCGTTGATGGTTAATCCTCAAACTAAATGGTGAAATGTTGTATTTATGAATGAGTCTTTCATTAAAATTGTTGTTCATTAGTTTTTAAGTTAAGTAGTTCAATGTCATTTTCTTATCAGTTTAGTAACTCATAATATAAATGGATATTTCCAAGAACCCTTTCAGTTGAAGGTTAATCCTAAAACTAAGTGGTGAAATGTTTTATTTATGAGTGAGAATTTCTTTACATTTTCATGTTTACTTTTCTTAGAATGATGAAGAATGAAATCTCTCAAGATTGTTATCATAAGTAGGTAGTTCTCCCTAAGTTATGTAGCAGAGTGACAACAATACTTCATTTAGCCTTGCTTTCATAATAGAATAATCGCATTTTCATTTTTTAGTTCTTCACTTAGTTTAGTTGCAATTCCATCTTCAATTGTTTATTAAGCTTTAATTCCACAAATAGATTCGACAGTAAAAGTAATCTTATTTCTAGTATTATGTTTTTGGTTTATCATAGATAACTGCAATCTCATTTCATTTTTGATTTATCATAGATAGCTGTCATTTTATTTTCTCATTTAAGACTGTAGTTTTGTAATTAAGTATATAGTAGTTTTAAATCCCTTTCAGTTCATGTTTTGGAAACAATTATAAAAGCAAGAAGAGAAGCTCTGTTTTTCACTTTCTCGTTTAAAAAAACTTTACTTCCAAAATTGGCCTAAAAGCACTTTTAACTTTCATCTCATTTCTCTAGGTTCTTAGCAGCAGTAGATTAAGATTTTGTTTACATTGCAGAACATTAGGAATCAAAAGAACAAAACCCCAAAACAAACATAAACTCAAAAATAGTGAGGTAAGAAAGGGTCATCTAGCACATATAGTGCACTACACTTCATCAGTTTACGATACTCGGATTGATAATTTATGTAGCAATTTAGGACACTAAATTGACTGAACAAAAGTCTTTTTTTCTTAAGTTTTCACTGGTCAATATTCTCCCTTTTAAAAGAGTCCAGATAAACATTTTTATCTTAGGCAGGCTTTCTGATTTCCATGCTATTTTCTAGGAATCCCACTCTTGTTGATTTGGTTGTTCTTGAAGGATTTTGTATCCAGTCCTAACTGTATATTGTCCACCGCTTGGATCCCAGAGATATTCATCTTCCTCATCATGATGGATTGGTGCTGCCCCTTTTAAGATCTACATGATTTTTCTCCATTGCCCTTCCAGGTCTGCCGGAATTGCTGAGATTTTCTAGTCTTGCCACTCCTTATGGTTCCATAAAGAGATTGAGTGTAAAGAGTTAAAACCTTTACCTTTCAACCACTCTTGAATGTCTTCAATTTCTGGATGGGTATGAAGTGGTTTTTTTCCCATGATTCTGTCCTCCCAGATTGAAATTGTTTTTCCATTGGTTAGGACTTTAGAAATGTATCTGCTCATTAATGGAATTGTTTTTTTTCACCAGCTTCCAAACTTGGGTACATTGTCTAATAGGGATATTTCCCTTAAGCAATATTTTCCTGGTGCCATCCATGTATTTTGATAAGAGAGTCTTTTCCACCAGCTATCTTTTCCTATAATTAGTCTCCATATTATTTTCATTCCTAATGCTACATTCATAAGCCTAGGTATTTGAATTGATAGTCCTCCTTGTTCATAAGGAAGAACTACTTGCTCCCACCTAACTAGGCTAAATTTTTTGTTTTCTTGCTTTCCCCAGGGCCACAAGAAACTTATTGAGATTAACTCCATTTGTTTGTGAACACTTGATGGAGCCATGATTATTGCATATTGGTAGATAGGTAGAGCTGCAAGGAGTGCTTTGATTAGTATTACCCTTCTTGCCATATTCAACCACATCATACCCCAACTTTGTATCTTATTTTTCATTTTTTCAATTTGTCTAGTCCATATTTATGTCTTCAAGTTCTCTTTTGAGATTGGAAGTCCCAAATAGAAAAAGTGTCTCCATTTTTCCTGTACAGGGATGTCTAATATTTGTGAGATCCTTTGCATAGTTCTTGGGGGGGTATTCCATCCATATATCCTGCATTTTGCATTATTTAATAGCCCACCTGATACTTGTAGGAAATCATCTAGAACTTTTTTAAACCTCCTTGCTATTATTGTTGAAGCCCCTCCCAGCAGCAATGTATTGTCAACAAAAAGTGAGTGGTTTATTTTTTAACTCCTCTTGCTATTTTGATCCCTATGATGCTTCTTTCTTTTCTTTGGTTTTCCAAAACCCTACTTAAAGTATTTGCCATTATAATATATAGGAAGGGGGAGAGAGGACAACCTTGCCTAAGGCCTCTTGTGCTTTGAAAGAAGTCATTGGGCCTTCCATTTATAAGGGGGGCAATCCAAGGGGTAGAAATGCATGTCTGTATGACTTCCCGTATTTCTCTTGAGAAACCAAGTTTCTGGAGGACAACCATTAGATGTCGATGTCTAACCCTATCAAAAGCATTAGCCAAATCTAGCTTGATTATAAGGCCTTTCTCTTGTCTTAGCATACTAGAGTGAACAGCTTCGTGTACAATAATGATATTATCTATGATTTGCCTGTTGGGCACAAAAACTCCTTGATTTTCAAATATAATTATTGGGAGTACTTCCTTGATTCTGTCTGAAATTATTTTTGTTATTATCTTGTAAGAAGAATTTCAAAGAGAGATAGGGCGAAACCTATTGAAAGTTGAGGGGTTTGCTTTCTTTGGGATTAGAGAAATATAGGAGGATTTTGTGTTTCCTCCTGCTTTTTTTTTTAAGACATTCTTTACCATTCTTAAGAAATCCTTTCTGATGATATGCCAGTGAGATTTGTAGAATGTTATTGTGAAACCATCTGGCCCAGGGGCTTTGTTTGGATGTAGGCTCCATATAGCCGCCAATACCTCTCTTCTATGGGATCCTGCACATTGCAGCATTTGGTTTTTTTCTTTTTTTCTTTATTTATTTATATTTATTTATTTTTATTTTATTTTTATTTTTATTTTATTTATTTATTTATTTTATTTTCTTTTTTTCTTTTTCTTTTTTTCGGTATTTCAAGGAATCTTCACTCTCAGCCATTTCTCCACTAGCTGATAGTAAGGTTTTAAAGTGTTGATAGGCTATTTTTTTTAGTTCCTCCACACCTTTGACCTCTTGGCTTTCGACTTGAATTTTTTCTATTTGATTTCTTGCCCTTCTTATTTTCATTGTACTATGGAAAAAGGATGTGTTTTTGTCCCTTGCCTTGAGCCACAAACTTCTGGGTTTCAGTCTTGCCTCTTCTTCTTTTTTCCTATTTTCCCTATATATTTCCCAGAAGATTTCCTTCTCTTTCTTTTTCAGTTTGCATGCTTTCCATTTTCTGTTGTAACTCTTTTCTCTTCGAATTTTTTTAATTTCATTTGCTCTTGCCTATTCTTTTAGTTTGGTTCTTGCAGTTTTTAATTTTGTTTTCTAGATATACTGTGGTGATCCTTTTACTCTTGGCTCCCATGCTTCCTTGACTATTGCTCCAAATGTATTTCTCATTGCTAGGCGGGATGTCTATTAAATTGTGTTGTTCCACTATTTTTTCTAGAATATTCCTAGATGGGTCAGTATGGTATGTTCCTCCAAGCTTTTCTTCTATACTTCTTACCAAATTTAAATCTCCCCCTAGAATTATTTTCCTAGCTTGTATTTATTTTAGAACTTCTTTTATGGTGGCCCAGCATTGCTCTTTTTCCTTGTAGTGATTTGGGTCATATATATTTATAACATTGTACCTCTCTTTTCTTCTGGTTTGCATTTGGATCCAATGCTGGTATTTTTTGTATTTTATTAACTCCCATGTTCCTTTTTTCCATATTGTGCAAATACCTCTAGACGCTCATGTTGCCTATATTGCTTCCCCTTCATAATTTCTTATTATTATTTTTTTATATTTTCAGTTTCTTGATTGTTTGTTTTTGTCTCCTGAATCATAAGGATAACTGGGTTTTCTTTTTCTAGAATGTCTCTTGTGGCATTTTCTTTGACGGATGATCCCATTCCTCTGCAATTCCAGGAGACCACTATCATTATTTACATGTTGGGTGGTGCAAGGATCCTTTCCCTCTTTGTTGGTTCTTTTCGTTGCTTCATGTATTCCTTCCTAAGAAGCTTTCCATAGTTTGTTGTGTTCCTAATGCCATTTCCTTTGTTGCTGCTTCATCTCTGAGTTCTTTGTTTGTCTTTCTTCCTGCCTTTTTTTGGTATTCTGCGTTTGGAGGTTCTTCCTTTGACTATTTTCTGGTTAGAATTTTGTCTACCGAGGGTGTGGGAGGGGTGTGAGAGTTTGATGCCAGAGGGGATGATGGGGGGTTGGGGGTATGTTGAGGGGATCTGGATCTGGATCATGATGTAGGGGATGAGGGGGCTGAAGGATCCAGAGGCTCAAAAGGATTAAGGCTGGCAAGGGGATTATTATCTTCTTTGGGTGTTGTGGGGTGGAGATCAGAGGATGTGGGGGGTTGCGAGGAAGATAAATTTGTTTGTTTGTTGATTGTCTTCTTTCTTTTGACCTGTTCCCATTTGTTTTCTGGTTCTTCACTCTTTTCATTTTAATTTTCTTTTTTTTTGTACATTTATTTTTGCAAAATGACCATATTCGTGACATACCTTGCATTTGAAAGGAATTTGTTCATAATCCAGCTGTTGTATATGCATCCACTGGTCCACTTTGATTTTGATAGCTTATGGTAGCCCTTTCCCCAGATCCACTTCTACACAAATTCTGGAACATGCATGCATATTTTCCTTTGGCTCATATTTGTCTATATATTTCCCAATTGTGTTTCCTATGGCTTTGACTGAATCATCCCCCCAGCAGTGAAGGGGAAGGTGTGGTAATCTAATCGAGATGGGGACAGCATTGGGGACATCCATTTCTGGGTCGAAATCCAGCATCTGTCCATTTAGATACATACCCCTTGTGTCCATAAAATAAGGTCCATTCCTAAAAATCAAGTCTCGATCCTCCTTGGTTTCAAAGTGGAAGGTGTAATATCCTCTTCTGCAAAACCTAATTGATATTTTTCCATCTATTGACATGGTCCAATTCCTTTCTATCATATTTTTTGGCGATGGCCATAACCCCGTAAACTGCCCCACTAATCCTCGCTGCAACAGAGACAATGTTGCTCTACAGGGAAGGGTAGGAGGGAGTGAGATTTCAGGAATATCTTCCAATCTTTTAACAAACCTTCCGACTGAAGGTTTGTTCTTTGCCGGGCCCATTGCGGAGATGAGGGAGGCAAAAGCTTTTGTTGTTCCTTCATTTTCTTGTTGTTGATTTGATAGAAGCTCTCCATCCTCTGGTGTGTCCATGGTACTCAAACCCCAGTGGCAGGGGGCCGTTGAGGAGCAGTTGCAGGCTTCTTGCGTCGTTCTCTGGCTAGGGTTTTGTTGCTCCTTCAGCAAGCAGCTCTTGATTTTCATCACAACTAACACCGTGAACTACTATTGTTGTAAAACCTTCATTCACATTTTGATATAATATTATGAAAAAAATGATATAGATAAATCTGGATAATTAAAAAATTATATGTCAATTTATTTCATGATTGAAATTATATATAATATACATTAAAAAAACCATTTTACTTACAAGAATGTTCACGCAATGGTTAATGACTACATCTCCTTTTTGAAGTGTGACACTATTAATGTGTATGTGATGAATTTCATATTAGTAGTAGTGATGAAATTGACATTCCTCAAGTGTTTGGCTCTATAATTTTATGCACTAGCTATTGAGGTATGTGTTTTGATGTTGAATTATATGGACATATACTAGAGAATAGCACACATGCAATTTGGAAATTAGTGTGCATAATGTTATGTTACTAAATGGATCTTGCAAATGGTGCTATCTTTTAACTTCATGTGAGGAATTAGGGACTATAAGAGTCCTCGCTAAAAGAGTTAAACACTTAAGATGGGTGTCTTTTTAGTATACATGAGAATAACACATATGCAATTTGGAAATTAGTGTGCATAATGTTATGTTTAGTAAATGGATCTTGCAAATGGTGCTATCTTTTAACTTCATTTGAGGAATTATGGACTATAAGAGTCCCTATTGAAAGAGTTAAACACTTAAGATGGGTGTCTTTTTAGTACACGTGAGGTTGTTAGGTTATGTGTCAAGTGCCCAGAGTTATGTTGAAATCACCCCTAGGTTATTATAAATAAATGATTACATGTGCCTTTAAAAAAGCATAAGATAGAATTTCATCCCTAATATATGTGTGGGGTTTAACATCTATTTCAAATATTTTAATAAAATTCTTGAAATTTAAATTATCGTCAAAAATATAATAATCTTTTGTTTCTTATTAATTCAAAATATATTAAACTTCAAAAAATTAAAAAATATGCCAATTATATGAAAGTGAATATGAATTAAGAATAAAAAATCATAAAAAAAAAGATAAAAAAATTTAAATTAAATTTATCACACATATATTAATGTTAGAAAATTTTAAATATATTACACATCTAAATTTAACTGCAACTTTAAGGTGTCAATGAGATGTAGAAAAATAATTTTTGGTTTACTTTAAAACTCACACCCTTATTCTTAACCTATGTTATAGGTGATGGTGAAATCAAACTCTATTGATTGTTAAGGGTTTTGATAGGTTACAACGCTAGATAAAGAAAATATACGCTTCAAATTTTCTTAAGCAGTTTATCTTTGTTGTGTGTTATATTTTGGATGAGGATTACTTCATTAGGCAGAAAATTTATTTTATATTTTTTATAAGATTTAAATTTCTATAATTACTAGATGATATTATATAAAAATTTAAATAAATATTTTATTTAAAAGTAGGAAAAAAAAATTAACTAATAAAATTTTAAAACATTATAACTTCTATTATGTTAAAAAATATATCATTTGAATAGATTAAATAATAAGAACATGCATTTTTTTATAAGCTATGAGTTTAAATGTATGAGACCATATACGACAATATACATAACTAACTTGTCTATGTAAACCTAGATCGTTGGGATTTTAATGGAACTACATCCCGTCGGTTGACCAACAAAATGCATTAAAAGGAATTTCGAAATGAATACGAAACAAAAGAGATGAAATAAACCAATACGACAAAGTGGGCCTACTAAACGTGTGGGCTTTGAAGGCAACATGTGGAGATTACCCAATTTTATTTTGAAAAATCATGTGGTTTAAACACGTGCATATCATTTGTAATCAAAAGCCATCATTAGCGCCTCGAATTACAGAAACTCTGGATTAAGGTGAGTTGGAACCTTGAGAAAGGTGGGATGTAACCTTGGAAGTTGGAGGTATCCATGTCTAAAATAATCAATAGCTTAGACACGTGCATATAAGATCATTTGCAATCAAAGGCCATAATTAGGGCCGTCGAATTACAAAGACTCTAGATTAAGGTGGGGTTGGAACCTTGAGAGAGGTGGATGTAATCTTGGAGGTGGGCCCTAATAACGAGGTTAATGAATTTGAAATTTAAATATGAAAGTTGTTGAGATTAAATTACAAGTTATTTATATATCTGATTTACAAGTGGTTGGATATATTTTTAGTGGTGTTGTATAAATTACTAATTTAGTAGGAGTAAAAAAATATCAATATTAAAATACAAGGCCATAATTAGCCCCCTCGAATTACAAAGACTCTAAATTAAGGTGGGGTTGGAACCTTGAGAGAGGTGGATGTTATCTTGGAGGTAGGCCCGAGGTTAATGAATTTGAAATTTATAGATAAAAGTTGTTGAGATTAAATTACAAGTTATTTATATATCTAATTTACAAGTTGTTAGATATATTTTTAGTTATTTAGTTTAAATTTGTTAAATATATTTTTAGTTATTTAGTTTAAATTACTATGACTTAAAAAAATTCAATATTAAAATATTGATTAATTAATATAAAATGTGAACCTTGGAAAACCCAATATTGACTTAAGCTCTATGAAAGACCCCAATATTGACTCAAGCTATATGAAAGGAAACGCTACACCATTGAATTAAATATAGAGTAATGCCATGCAGATCACAGTCCACTCCTAAATTTTCTTAGTAACATGCCGTGAAGGCAAGGCTTTGTAATCTTGAGCGGTCTAAATTACCAGTCCAACACGCAAGTTTGACAAAAAAAAAAAAAA
>APFE030295499.1:69888-99572 GCA_000404065.3 Pinus taeda | reverse complement strand
GGTCAATTCCATGGGTGAATGAATACCATGGGTGGATTTTACAATACCACGGGCGGATGCCATTTACAATACCATGGGGTCAATTCCATGGGTGAATGAATACCATGGGTGGATTTTACAATACCACGGGCGGATGCCATTTACAATACCATGGGTAAATTCCATGGGTCAATGAATAATATGGGTGGATGAGTACCATGGGTTGATGCCATTTCCCATTCGGATCATCCTAGTGCGTTGGCTTAGTAAAATCAACTCCCTATCATTGTGTTGTCTTGTGGTGGGACACTTGGATATTGTTGTGTAGTGGAGCTTTGGTGAGTCAGTTGGTCTTGGGTCTCCCTTTTCCTGCACATATGTCGCACCAAAGAGGAAGACCCCACAAAGGGGGTGGACACCATGGTCATCTAGCTGCTCATGTGGGCAATGCCTCATCCTCCAGTGAGGAATGCTCAACTAGTCTGGATAGAGAAGAGGAGATAGTGCAAAACCACACTCCTTCTCCTGGTCGTGTGGTCCAAGCCCCCTCCCTAGATTCGATTGTTATTCAATTATGAGGGGTCCAGGGCAACATGGATGTCCTCCGTGATCATAGATATGACGATCGAAATGAAATGGTGGTGTACTGGAATGAAATTTTGTTCTCTCAATTTGAAATTCTGGTGCAATTGGAGAATGTTCGCAAAAGCCAGTGGAGAACAAATGAATGCTTGCAAGAGCTAGAGGCTCACCTAGAGCACATTAACTACCATATGCATGACAAACAGGGTCAGTTAGCTACTGCAACCATACACCATCAATGTCTACCACCTTGATATGCCTTTGACATGTTGTGTGCTTATTTTGTCAGTTTTTGGCTAGTATGGATTTGTAGCCCTCCGAAAATAAGATGTCCATTGCCAAATCTTTTGCTTCATATTCCAACTCTCCTTGCTAACAAATCTAGTCGGAATGAGGTAGGATAAGGTTATGAAAATCTGAATGTACTTGTTTTCCTCATGGCAATATAAATTAAATGTTTTGATTGAAAAAAAACAATTGTCGAGTTTTGCTCCTTTTGATCTTCAATTCATGTCATATATAAGGCACTTGGGATGGCTTAGAGTTGTCAATGGGATATTATACCAATGGTCAAGCAAGGATAATGACATTCCCTTAGCATGGTTCAAATTTTCTTTAGGCATCTAGCTTATCCTTGTCCATGTAACTAATGTAAGTAAACCACTCTAAGTGATCAAAGACATTTTCGGAAGTTATAGGAAATTTTGGTGGAATAGGTATCCTTACCTATGACTTCTTAACGAAAGGAAGATTTTCCTAAATATTTTAATGTTATTAGTCTTCAATATGATATTCATAGGATAGGGAAAGGTATGCTTATTGCATCTTGAAAAGAGAGAACACCTTATAAAAAATGACGATTCTAGTAAGTCTTTCCTTACAACTAAGGCACAGATGATGTTCTAAATTGTAATGGAGGAAAAATGGTTAACAAGGCTATAAGTAGTGAACATAAAAGAAGAAGGGGAGACGCATGCCAAGCACGTGCAGGGAAATAAAATGTAAGGAATAATATTAAAAAAAAAAAGCACTATGTAAGAAGTTTCATATTGTAAGGAATTAATGATACTTGATAATCAATATGTCTTATTCAATTTCATTATTGGTAGCATGGGGAGAAAATAACTAACAATAAAAACTAGATGACTAGTAAGGTATTTCAAGGTAAATTCAACTAGATGAATTTAGTTTCATTTACTTCTATCATTTTAATAAATTATAAATGTATTAAGTCACACTAAGTTTTAATATTTCTTGGAATCAAATAATGTGTGTTTGTTTATTCTCCCCAGTGGGGGAGCAAACGGTGGAGGGAATTAAATATTTTGGGAGATGTGCTCAGCGTATATTTGTCTCATTTTGTGCATAGTGTGGCAGTGTGTAGGTGAGAAGGGTTTGTCTTTACACCTGACGTCCCTTCGTTATATATGCATGATCATTCCATTGGGGTGGCAGAGGTACGTTAAGCATGGGGCGGAGGTGAGGTTCATTCCTCTACCTCTTGCACCTTGATTCATTTCATTGTAAATTTGGTTTTTGGTTGTATGCTAATGAGTTCAGGTCTAGTTGTGTGAAGTTACTGTTATGTGTGACTCCATTCACGCTGGTGAGAGTGTGGATTCGATGTTTTTTATCTTGTATTTGCATACCATTAAGCTTGGGATGGTATTTGAATTGGTGGTCATCTATTCAACTTCGCCCTATTTGGATAGCGAATTCAGAGGTATTTCTTATCCTCCCCTAGTTCTTGTTTGTGGTTGTTGGTACCTAGGTCAATTTTCGGTTTGGTTTTGAAGTTGAGGGGAGCCTAGTTCTATTAGTAGAGGATTGGCATTTTATTTAGGTTTTCGTTTCGCCTTTTCTAGTTTTTGGCCTTGGAGTTATTTGGGTTGGTGAATTGGGGTTTTGTTAGGTTGATTGAGAAGGTTAATTATTGCTTTAGGTTTGGAACCACCTTGTGTTTGTTGTTATTTTCTCTTGGTGTGCGGAATTTCCTTGTGATGTTGTTGGGTATTTAAAGTAACCAAAGGTTGGAGGTTGTGGTGTCTCGTGTATTTAGAGTGTGGTGAATCTCAAACCCTAGTTGAATTTGGTCCTCAAGTTTGGAGGTTGGGGGACGACCTAGTTATCCTTCGGTCTGGTTTCGAAGGGGCAATGGTCCATCCATTTTCTTGGTCTTTTGGTCATGGTGCTCTTAATGGTTGTTTGTATTGTTCTCTTGTTGCTTCCTTTATGGATCCTTGTCAGCGAATGATGATTAGACAAGGCAGTGTAGGTGATGTTGGATCTAAAAGGCCTCAGTCTTTTCCCTTTGACTTATTGGAAAATTTATTTGATTTTGTCCCTCTTGAAGTTTGTAAATAAATTTTGGTTTTGGAGTCTCAAGAATTTGTTGATCACCCTTATCATTATAATTCAGAAATTATTGATGATGGTGTAATAGACCCCCTTGACTAACTGGACGTGGTTACTAGGTTACTCAACTCTCGATGTATGATTACAAGAATGGGGTAATTGCTTTTGTTTTTGTTTTTTTTTTTACGTACATACAAGAACAAGTTCTATGATCCCTAGTGCAAGTAAGCATGATCTATGTTCTCTGTAATTCAAGAACATAGGCATTTCCATCAGTTGAAATTATAGGCATCTTAGCCTTTAAATTATCTCATAATAATACTAGTTGAACTCGAGTCTTAAATCATATATGATATCTCCTAACTGATGTCTTTATTCTAGTTATTTGACTACACATATATCATGCTAAGAAGCAGTGTGGCTATGGACTAGTCAACTCAAACAAAGTTATGCAAGGCACGAATAAATAGTAAGAAAGTAATGCAAATTTTCATTATTATGAGATACGTTATACTCAGAGATGGCCACAATTTAGGTGGCATGAGAGAAGAATAGGAATCCATGCTTAATACCCTTTTACCACCAAACTAATAACTACATGAACTATTTGCCACCATACACCTTAATTATCGTCGCAATTTTATTGTTGTAGAACTAAAGACATGGGTAATACAATCCTTCCCAAACACTAAAAATAAGAACCACAGTGTGACACATAGCATAAGATAACAAGGCTCCATATTGTAACAACATGAGTCATGAACTAATCTAGGATACAATGTAGTTTAACATATTTACCTAACATAAGATGCATTCTCCAACCACTCATACCAAGAGGAAGAAGCTAGACTGAAAAGAAAATATCCTAAAAATGATTATAGCCCTTCTACAAGTTCTCCTTGTCCTACATAAGCTTCAACTTAAACATAGATAATCTTTTGTTATGGCATGAGAGATGAAACCATACTTGAGCTTAGTAATGCGAAGAGAAATAAGAAGGTACATTAGCCAAAGATAGAAAATACTCTCCAATCTATTATGACTCTAATCAAGTCCAAGATACTACCCCAACTTGTCTCCAAATAGTCCATCCATTGAAAAAAAATTCACTAGTCCAAAGGCATTATTTGCTGCTTGGTTGATAGTAACCTTGGAAGAAGGTAAAACACCATTATTCTTATTGAAGTGGAATACTATGCATCTGCTCCTAAATTCTGACACCACCAGGTTGTTGTTGAAATTTTAATGTAAATAGAAAATTATTCTATCAATTCTTAAGTGTGAGGATAAGAAAATTGAAGAATGAACAACCAACACAAATCACATCTGAAGAAAACCGTCACAAGCATCAATTGGTAAAGATTTGATTAATTATAACCAAAAGGTCCCATGGGATGATCAAATTGCAGGTCAGTCAAATCTTGGAGATATCATTACCACTAAAGAAGGTGCATATTAGGCCCCCCTTGTAATATCCCCTAGTTGATTTCCTATGTAAATAAATAACAATAAGACCAAGATTATGGGACACGTATTCCATGTTGAATGCTAGGAAAAAACATAGTGATGGGGATCACTGGTGATTAATTTATGGCTATGGAAATTGGCAAAGGCAAAGAGGCATTAATTGACATTTTATTTATGAAAATAATGGAAAATAGGAGAAAAGGGAGATGAAAGGTCACATAATTGCATGACGAGTAAATTGAAGGAAAATTTAGGAAAAATGAAGAAAATAGAGGCCTCAAGGATAAAAAAGGTTTTTGAGGATTAGTTTACAACATTTTTTTAGTTCAGTTTTTGGAAATTTCATTCTATTCTCTCTCTCTCATACTCTTGCACACTTAGAGTTTTCTCGGAGCATGCTTGGAGCACTCTATTTTTCATTGGATTTGGAGAAATAAGGAAAAGGAAATCGGGAAATTGCAAGGGAACAACGGGATCAATAGCTATGAAGAGATTGATTTGCAGGCATCGAGTTGCGTGTATGATTCCCCTACTAGTTTTGGCATGTATGGTATATGCATGTGGATATGTGGTTATGATTTGTCATTGGCATGGAGGATTTCCTGGATTGACAGTGGTTTTTCTTAGCCTTACCATTTCCTCAATAACTATGGTGTTGTGGGTTTTATCCACTTATTGTTTTTGATTGGTGCTTAGGTTACTTATAGATGTAGGTTGAGTTATTAATTCCTGGAGTTTTTGGTTGGAAAAAAATGCTCTAGAGCCCTAGAACGACTTATGTTGAGTTACTATTCCTAGAGCTTTGGTTGGACAAACGCTCTGGAGCCCTTGGTGGGTTGAGTTACTAGTCTTGGAGCCTTGGTTGGATAAACACTCTGAAGCTTTGGAAGTATATGGGTTGAGTTACTAGTTCCTAGAGCCATGGTTGGGACAAACACTCTAGAGCCCTAGATAGCTTGGGTAGAGACCGATCTGGTTGGTGTTAGTGATGTCCGACCATGAGGTGGAATCATTGGTTGAGGGTTGAGGTAGTTTGGCCTATGGAAGCCCTGGTTTGGTTTTGTTTGGTTTATCCCATGAAATCCCACATTCACGTTTTGGATATGGCACAGGGGTGATTCGCTGAAAGAGAGATTTGGTTTAGATGAATATGCAGTCAGGTGGTATGTCGAAGTCCCTAACTTGGTTGGATTTTGCATATGTTAATAAGAGCCCTTTTTCTCTTGTATTTCCATGAGTAATGGTACTTTTTATTATGTGGGTTTGATGGCTTTTTTATCATGGTGTATATGTTGTTCATTTATCAATTATAAGCTGGTTATATGATGTATAGTGGTCATGGCTCTTCATGTGTTTTGATTTGTTGATGAATAGTTAATGAATGCAAGAGCTAATAAATGTTATTGAAACTATTATGAGAGGGCATTAGACCTTCTTGAAAATTCCCAGATAAGTATCAAACCCCTATGTTTACATATGCATTCATGACCTATATATTACTTGTTTGCCATATGTTTGATGAAATGCCTGTCATGTTCTAGGCAATCTAGATCAGGCTTTTCCTTCAAGTTTGTACATATAACATTGTTGTCATGTCATTATTTATTCTGAGAAGTTACAAAAAGTTTTGAGAAGTGGCCTGGAGGCTAACCTAGAATCTAGGCTCAGATCTTAAACCACATGCTCCTAACTAAGAAATTTGGGTTGCAACTGCATGGATGTAGTGTTTTGCATGTGGTTGGAGGCTTCCAATCACATGGAGGGCTTATTGTGGGTGTGGTTTGGGACCTAGGTCGAAGAAAAGGGTGTCAAACTCAGGTTTTGTCCACCTAGGGTGGTTACCCAACCTATAAGTGACTTGTTGCCCCCTAAATATGTGATGAGATATCAATTTGTCCTTTGCAGGACCCCACTTCTTTAATGGGACCAAGGAGGTTGGGTCATGTCATAGTAGCTATTCCTCTCATGTTTACCTTGGTAGGCCTGTGAAACTAGGTATATATGGAAGGCGTGGTTACAGAATGGTATTAGAGCTCCTAGGTTCAACACTTGGACTGGATGGGAAGAATGTGTTTTTCATGCACGCATGTCAGTTGTATATGTGTTCATTATGCATGCATTGAGATATTCATTGTTGTAGTAGTGTCGTCATGTAGAGGTTGAAGATGTCGATGTTGAGATGATTGATATGTTGATTTCATTATATATTGATACGTTGTGCTAATCTAGATTGATTTTACAGACAAGATAACCTCCCTTGAACTTCACTGCAGTATGTCAATTACGTTTGTATTTGGTTTATCTGACATGGTATCTTTGTAGGAAGTAGAGGATCAAAGATGAAAAGAAAAATGGTGGACTACAATTCACATGACTCTCCCTATAGATCATATGTGCAACATAGTGATGAGTACTCTCTTGACATAGCAAACACATTGAGAAGTTTGAAAGCAGAGATTAGGAGTTGTAAGGCGAATAGTGAAAAAATAATTCAGTCATGGGAAAGACTTGCTAGGGCACAAGAGAAACAAGCAGAGGTTAATGCAATGATTCTTTAGAGTTTGTTAGATTTGGGGAGATAGGGACCACTTAGGATTAGGCATGGATATGAGGAAAGAACTAATGGGGCGTATGTCAAGAAAGAACTAAATGGGCATAATGGGAAATAAAATAATAATAATATAGGAGTTTAATTTAGTTAAATAGGGAATTGATGTATGATATTTTTAAATTTGTGGGGGTAAATGACTCTTTTGTACGATGATTTTCCTATTAATTTATGGAGGTGTATATACCTTTTATTATTTTATAAACAATCATATTTTAAATTTTAAAATGTTAAGATTTTTATCTACGTTATTAATTAATTGATGAAAAATCATTGGACATCCTACAAGCTTTAATATGGCAAATATTGTTAATGTTCATGGTGATGTTAATTGTCCAATTTTCCTCCATTTGATCTTAAAGTCATGTCATGTATAAGGCACTTGAGATGGCCATAGAGTTGTCATTTGGATATTAGACCAATGGTTAAGCAAGGCTAATGAAATTCCCTTAGCATGGCTCAAATTTCCTGTAGATATTTAGCTTATCCTTGTCCATGTTACTAATGTAACCAAACCACCCCAAGTGATCAAAGACATTTTTGGAAATTCTAGGAAATTTCAGTGGAATAGGTATCCTTATCTATGACTTCTTAACCAAAGGAAAGTTTTCCTAAATATTGTAATATGGCTACACTTCAATACGATATTCTTAGGGTAGGGAAGGGTGTGCTTATTTCATCTTGAAAAGAGGAAACATCTTAAAAAAAAAAAATGATTCTAGGAAGTTTATCCTTGAAACTAAGGTACACATGATGTTCTAAATTGTAATGGAAGAAAAATGGTTAACAAGACTATAAGTAGTGGACATAAAAGAATAAGGGAAGACACATGCTAAGCACAAGTAGGGTAATTAAATGTAAGGAACAATCTAAAAAAACATTATGCAAAAAGTTGCATATTGTAAGGAATTAGTGATATTTGATAATCAACATGTATTATTCATTTGCATTATTGGTAGAATGTGAAGAAAATAACTAACAATAACAACTAGATGACCAGTAAGGCCTTTCAAGGTAAATTCAACTAGATGACTAGTAAAAACTTTCAAGGTAAATTGATTGCTAGTGTCCCATGTTTAATTTATTTCCATAATTTTATAAGAGAGTGCGAGTAATTATTATTACACCATCAACTACCCAAATATTTGAGGAATGTATTGAGACAACAGAACCAAAGGAGTCCAAGGGATAACATAATGAAGAGAAAGAAGAAGAATTTATAAAACTAAATATCCGGACACGTGAAGTTCATGACGTTTCACCTTAATCAAAGGAATCGGAGGAACTATAGAAAGAGGAGGAGCTAAAAAAGGAACAAGAAGATGTATCTTTACTAGGTAAGTCTAAAACTTACCTCCTTATTCAAAAATTTAATAAAATGAAGGAGAAAAATGAAAATTAAGGAAACAAATTACCATGGTTAAAGGACGGCTTCAGTCTAGCAAATAAAATGGATTAGAAACACTAGAAGAAGTAATGTCAGTTAGATTTTGTGATGGATGTAACAAAGTGCTGGAGGAAGCAAGTTATGAAAGGACAACCACCATTTCGGTTGGAATTCAAGTTAGAGAGCAAGATGAAGAATTCCAAACCATTGTTTCACAATAATGTGTTGAAGATGTTGTTGTTACACAAGAAAAAACAGTTGAAGTAGAGAAGGATGGAGAAATTGGGACGTGGAATGATGAAGATATGGACATGTAGATACTTAAGCTGAAGGGGGGGGATATTGGGATATTGAAATTAGCATTTTTTTGCACTCATTTTCCTACCTTTTCTTTACCTTTTTTAATTCTTTAGACCATACTCTTCCACTATAAAAACCATTATCAACTTTGGTATGTCTCTTTTTATATGTCATCCTTATGATCCAATTCTACTTGTAATTTGGCATGAGAGCTACTATTTTAGGTCATTTTCTTGTACAACTAACAACTAGGCTATTACAAGGTTTGTGGTCTGTTGAGCATTATTGCTACACACGAAGATATATTTTGTACACATTGAAATCCTTCAATTAGTTATGAACATCAATTTGGAAAGCATCCAGTGAAAATATAGTTAGACTATCAAAGGAAAAGTTTATGGACAATACAGCTGAAACAGTTAGGATTTTCTATTCATATTATTGTAATCTGGAAAACTTTTTACAGCTTTGTCCTAACCTTGGAAATTGTTAATGTGTATTATCAAATTAAATCATGTGAGAAATGATAGATTTTCATGATGTTCTTATCATTGCAATCTGAAATTATAAAGAGGTGTACTCTCTACCCATGCAAGATAGACATACGAAAACAGATAGACATTGATAGAGGGGGAGAGAACCAACATTGTAAACTCGTATGTTTCATTAAGTGGGCCTAATGATTAAGAGAATATGTTTCATACTAAGAGGTTACAATTTCAAAAACAGAGGGGGTAGAGTATGTATGCCTTCATAGACTTAGCAGTCAAATCACTGCCTGAAGGTGGGTCCCTTGTCCCACAAACAAGGGGGTCTCATACACTAATTTTGTGTTTGGCTTGGCCCTGACCTTAAAATTACATAATAATTATATAATAATTAATGCAATCAGAATCATTGATGGTGGCATACCTTTCAATTGACTAGCTTGTGTGTTGTGTACTGTTACTATTATTATTATTCTTGTTCATGCTTTAATGATTACAGAATTCTAACCACTATATTTTCTAAAAACTAGGTCTTAGACCAATCCCTTTATTAGTGTGAAAGTCATTTAATTATCTCTACAATTAGATGGTGTGTTAATTTCATTTGAATGTGTTTTTCAAAATTTTTTGAGAGTGGCTTCCAGTAGTGCTCTTCTTTTCTGAATAAGAGTGACAGTCTGACAGAGTAGTTTTATTCTACATTGTGTGTTCATTTATTGAGAATGTGAACAAGGTTTGAGGGTGTAACAACCGAAGTGTTGAGTTGCTGAGAGTGTGATTACAACGATTGAAATTGAGATTCATTAGCACTAGTCATCATTTTCCCTTGCATGTATTTTGCATAATAGCCTTGCAATAACAAAACCTACCTAGATTGACAATTAACGTGAAGAGTTGGAACTATTACTCTAAATTAAAAGGACAATTTTTCTTCCCAAGAGCAATCTAAAGAAAAACCTAAGAACATCTTTCACATAATGCAAGTTGAAGAAAAACTTGGGATGCTGTATGAAATTTGAAGCATAATTATTTAAGGGTCAAAGTAAACATATAATAATTCAAAGTATGTAAAATAATTAAATAAACAATCTACAATTTGAATCAATCAGATTAGCCAAAAAATGAAGTTTGGGCATGCATTTTAGTGAAGCAAGGCAATTTTGATCCATTTCACAAAAATTCATTCCCAACCTTCATTTCAAGTCCAAGTTGAATGATTCAACTTTGAGAGTACTCTTTTACTCATAATTAACAGTAATTTTTCACATATAAATTTTTGTTGCGCAAGAATATGCCAAATTGGATTGATTTCGTAGGGTTAAAGTTAAGGTTTTTGTTCCTTAAATAGATGCACACTAGGACCTATATTTAATTGAATGAGAGGCTATGATCATTCCAACCTAAATATAAAACTATTTTATGCAACATAGCATAGTCAATTTTATAAAGGAAATGTTGTACACTGAAATCCAAATCTGTTGGAATAACAATTGATCATATTTGGTGATGATCACTATCAAAACAAATATGCACTCCTAGGCCAAACCAATTACACTCTTGGTAATGAAATTTGAAATGGGACATAATAATTCTAACCTTAGGATATAACCTTACATCATGTCTAACAAATATCCTACATAACTATGTTTCACATAAATCAAGTCGAAGAAAAACTTAGAATGTTGTAACAATTCAAAAGTGTTTAAAATCACTAAATAATATAATATAAAATTTGAATAAATCAAATTTCCCAATAAATGAAGTATGGGCGTGCATTTTAGTGAAGCAAGGCAATTTTGGCCTAATTCACAAAAATGCACACCCAACCTTCATTTCAAGGAAAAATTGAATGATTCAACTTTGAGAGTACCTTTTTACTCATAAGTAACATTAATACAATTAAATATTTCTAGTTTTTCACATATCTATTTATGTTGTTAAAGAATACTCTAAATGGCATGGGTTTCAAAGGGTAAAAGGAAGGGCATTTGTGCCTTAAATAAATGCACACCTCGAATGTTTGGGCACAAGGTGATGGACTAAGAAAAATCAAACTTGTATTTTAATAATTAAAACTTGTAGTTTCTTGGTTGAAACGCTATAAGTAAGGGTGGATGAATTAGGTTTAAATTTTGTTGAGGGATCGATTAAGAGATAGTGCCTAGGGTTTGCAGGGTCAATTTCAGGGTTTTTTGTATTGTACATATTTTTTAGGATTTTCATTTTAAGATTGGGTCAAGTGGCCTAGTTAGGGTTTGAAGATAAATAGGTAAGGAGAATGGAGACAAATAAGACAAGTTCTTATTTCTTGTTTCTAAATGAAGTCTAAGTAAATATATAACAATGCAAAAGTGTAGGCGCATTGGTCAGAAGGCTTTTCTCAAGGCCTCCAGAAATGCGTTAATCAAGAAAGAACCAAGGGAGCACCGTCTAGGAGTCCATCTCCCATATGTCCAAGGAACCACGGACAAGATTGCTCAGATCCTTAAGAGATTCGACATTCCCTCTACCTTCAGGCCCCTCAACACCATCCGAAGCTCCCTCCGATCGGTGAAGGATCTCGTGAACCCTAAGGATATGAAGGGTGTTTATTTGATCCCATGTTCCTGTGGGACACCCTATATAGGGGAAATGGGGCGCTCCATCCAGCAGAGGATTAACGAACATGTGGCTGACCTGAGACATGGGAGAACCAAGTCTTCAACGTTAGCAGAGCATGTGGATAAGACCAAGCATCATGTATGTATTGAGGAGGCCAAGGTCGTGGCCAAAGTTGCTCAGTTCCATCATCGTAAATTCAGGGAAGCCCTTGAAATCGAAAGAAGGCCTATCAATCTCAACAGAGATGATGGCTGGAAAGTTAGTAGATCTTGGATCCCTGCCCTTTCGTCCTAGTATCCTTTTTCCGTTTCAGTTTCCTTCCTGTCTTCCCTTTCCGTCTTGATCTGGGTGTTTCTATTGAATTTTTTTTACTATTATTATATATTATCGTATATAGGGTATACATATTATTTATTATGTATTTATAACACTTTATATATTGTATATTTTATTACAATAATAGTAATTTTACCTAATTTACCTTTCCTTATTTATAATAAATAGTTAGGATTATTGATTTATATATATTTATTTTATTTATTAATTTAATAGATTAATTACTATGTATTTATTTTTATTTTTATTAATGTGACGATATGTTGTTTTTAATTTTATAGATTTTATTATATAGTATTATTATTAGTAATACATAATGGTTATTTATTGTTATTGTTACCTCTATATATTATTTTTATATATTACTGTATGTTTAATCATACATTATGATTAGTATATAATTAATTATTAAGCGTAATAAGCTTTTGTTAGACTATACCTTAAGGAAGTATGATATTTTGTTTTACCTAATTCCATTAAATATAGTAATAAATAATTATTGAAAGTATAGGTATAATCATTATGATTAGGTATATGCGCTATATATTGTTAGTATGAAATATTAACTTATATAGGATATATATATTTTATTATTATTGTTTTTAATATATAGTGGGTACTTATTATCTATTTTTATTACTATATTGTATTATTATACATTATTATATATTAATATTCTATTATTCTTATAACTCTTTTCTCCGCTTATTTATATTAACTATTTTTATTGACTTTTCTCCATTGAATATAGTTATATATGTATAATTAAATATTGTAGTAAAATAATTTTTAAACTAACCTTAAGGTAATATGGGATTTATTTACCTAATTTATCTTTGTTCCATAAGGATAATAATTAAATATTAAGGAGAAAGGTTGCTTTATATAATTATTTTTATGAATTTAAATAAATAAACTATTAAATTATTTAATTTTTTTACCTAGTTTAACTTATTTCCACTAATAAAATAGTAAATATTGGGAATAATAATATTAATTAGAATAATAATGATTTAACCGGGTCCTTGGGTCAAAATTAGATGTTAATTGTTTTTTAGCTGTTGGAATCTCTGATCAAACTATTTAAAGCACTAGACTCTCCTCAACTTGTTCTAACGATGAACTTGTCCTAACGATGAACCACACTAGTTGGTTCGAAACGCGTACGCAAATGTCTTTCCTTATGTGATTTACGCCGAAATTATTCTTATAACAATGCAAAAGTGTGTAAAATATTTAAACAGACAATCTACAATTTGAATCAATCAGATTGACCAATAAATGAAGCTTTGGGGTGCATTTTAGTGAAACATGACAATTTCTTGTGTGCTCACAAAAATGCATGCCTAACCTTTGTTTCAAGGATAAATTGAATGATTCAACTTGGAGAGTATTTTTTACTCATTGTTAACATCAATACAATTAAATATTTTTAACTTGTCACATATATGTTTGTGTTGTTCCAAAATACTCCCAATTGCATGGATTTCAAAGGGTAAATGGTAGGGTTTACGTGCCTCAAATAAATGCACACCACGAATGTTTGGGAACAAAGTGGTGGACTAAGAAAAATCAAACTTTAATTTTAATAGTTGAAACTTGTGGTTTCTTGGTTAAAGCCCTATAAGTAAGATTGCATGACCTTGTAATTTAAGTAGTAATTAGGTTTAAATGTTGTGAAGAGATAGATAAAGAGATAACACCTAGGGTTTGCAGGTTCTACTTTAGGGTTTATCTATATTGTACATATTTTTTAGGGTTTTAAGTTTAAGATTAGGCCAAGTGACCTAGTTAGGACATTTACAAAAAAAAGGTTTGGGTGTCATTTTAATGCAAAAATGACATTTACTATCATTTATGAATAACCAATTGCATGATGGAAATTTGGTCCATTCTACCGATGAGAAAGAAGTGATGGCCATCTTACATGCCATCAAAATCTTGCAACCCTATTTTTAAAAATGTTATTTTTAATAAAATGTATCTTATATCTAAATATTAAATTTGATTTTTTTATTTTGTGTGTGAGAAAATATAGGAGTAAAGGAGAAAACTTAATGAACCTTATAAACAATTTCATTCACTTAATAATTTTTTTTCTTTATAAAAGTGATTTATAGAAAGATAGAGCAATAAGTAAAAAAAAAATCATTTTCCCATGCGTCCTCAAAGTTTATTCAACGTGCATTTGTCATAGTTTACTCAATGTGCATTCTTGCATTCAACGTGCATTCCTCATGGTCTATGTAGTGTGCATTCTTGCATTCAGTTAGCATTCCTTGACCCCAAACAATGATGGCCTCAATTAAAACGATGACGCCCTCTTCTCCTCAAACAATTGACACACAAGGTTCCCAGTGGAAGTTCATAGTGAAAAAATTCAAAGAGCGTTGATACATTGTGAGATACAAACAATTTTCCACCAGGTACACTAGATATCTTGAGAAGAGCACAAGCTCATAATTTTATATTTGGAAAATTCAATTTCCAAAATGATGAAATAGACGTGGCCATAAAAAATTATTATGATAAATCCATATAATTAAAAAAAATTGGTAGAGGATTAAGTTGGACCCAAATATGGTTGCAAGAGCAACAAAAATTCCACGCAGAGTGGGAGCAATATTTAACGCTAAGAAAACCCCTAAAGTAGAAAAGTTTGAAATGGCCAATAAAATATGTGGGAAAGAAGTATATGATTTGAGGAATGGATTAAAAATGAAAGATGTTCCCGAAGGACTATACAAATCCTTGATTTAAGTTGTCCTTAAGACAATTATGAATCATCGCAAGCTTGAAAATTCCACTGACCGCATGAGGCTAGTTATTCATTGGGTTGAAGGCACAACCACAGGTGTCCCTCATATGTTGGATAAAAAATTACATTATTCCCTACAAGAAAGTAAAATTAGCAAGGTTAAGTTCAGTTTCTTGGGAACATTGCAAAAATTATTGATTTGTATCGACCTGGTGTTGAAACAAGGCCTCTTAATACTTACATTAGGAAATCAAAACAAAAGAAAACCATTAAGTAAGAACCTGAACAAACTCTGGTTGAAGGTGTGTAATATTTTGCTGATGCCATTTTCCATGCTAAATACATAGTTGTTAGTGTTCTAGAAAACTTACATGTGCATGTGGATGAAGATGAGGAGCAGGAAGGTATGGACCATTATATGGAAACTTATAATGATGATGTTTCTATAATAAACATAATTCCTTCTAAACAGTTGGTACCTCAGTATAATTTCCCTTTTATGTGTGGTTCAAAATCTACATCTCCAAGCTAAATGTGCAGAGTCCAACATAGAGTTTCATAACAAAAAACAATTCTCAGTATATGATAGAATGATCCATTACAAAAAAATTTCAATGGAGGATTTTTCCTCTATATATAGCTGGAAGGAAAAGTACAAACTAAAGGAGAATGATATTGTTGAATGCTTGAAGAAGATTGCAGTGGTGGAACCAATAATTGGGTAGCAAACATACAAATTAGTGAAATACATAAACGATAAGGATAAAATTATTAATGAATTGCATAATTAGTTGTCTAGAATGAGCAACGAAGATGTGAGGGAGATAAATGAACTACATGCAAAGTTCAAAAAAGTCCAGGCTACATATGATGAAAAAATTAGTGAACTTGAAGAGGAGTTGAGAAGAAGACCATAGGTTCTCAATATACCTCCATTGGCAACTTCCGATACTTCTGAGGCTAGATCAATCAACTTATTGAATGAAAAGGATAAATTGATTGGTTATTTAAAGGCTGAAATTGCAAATAAATCTACAGATCATGACCAAGAGAAGCATGAATTAGAGGTTGAAGAATACAAGAAAAGAGTGACTATGTTGGAGAAAACCTGTCATATGCAAGTTAATAAGTTGAAAGACATGTTGAAAATGCAACAATAAAATCCTAATTTAATTTTGTCCTTGATTTAAATTAGGAATTAAATTGTAATTCCACATCTCATGAAAACTTGTAATAGATAACCAAGTTAATTTGATTTAGATGGCTCAGTTAATTCGAGCGAGGGTCTAACTTGAGTCATGTAGAGTGTCTCCTACTTTTTAGGATCCCTGGTTGAGTTTACTTTGATTTGTAATTAATTAATTAAGTTTAACTGAGTTAAAGCTAGTTAAACTAGTTCCAACTGATGGAGAAATTAGTGGGAGATCCAGTAGTGGGGTGTAACTTGCAGCGCTCAACTAGTAAACTAAAGATTCACTCATAATTAACTCATGCATGTTAGATCTTAGAAATACCTACTTGAGATTAGAGTTCAAGGAAAATGCACTATCATTTGTATAATCATATGAATTGTATAGGTGCTGTATGTAATCAGAGGAAGGCCTATGAGGATTGCACAATTCATAATTGATGAATTTCCCAATTAAATATGGGCTAATTCCCAAGGAAATTGGGCAAGGAAATAGGAGCTTGGAAGGCATCAAAAATGGCTAAGTATTGGTTTGAGCTTGTCTGGAAAGCAGTGAGATAGATAGAGGTAGTGCAGAGGTTGCTTGGGTTTGAGAAAAAACATTGTAATCTTCTCATATTTTTTAATTAATGAAATATATAGACAGCAGGGATTTTTAGCTATGGCTTTCCCCATAAAATTATTGTGTTATGTGTGATTGAGTTCTTTCTATTTTATGCTTCATGATTTCATCGATCGTTTATTTTTTTCCGATGATGAATAGAGTATATTCAAGTCAATTATTTTAGCATATTACAATCTAAAGTTTGAATTTACAAGGAATTTATACATGATATCGAAACTAAAATCACTATAGAAGAGGAGAATATGATTTTTTTTGCAGGAGAAATAAAATTTGCAGTATCATAATTTAGAGCCAGCAGGATGTCATTCTATGAATTGAGACTCAAATGTGACCTGGAGCATAGTTTGAACTATATTTCTTGCGAGGACAGGATGGAGGTAGTGTTGGAAGACAACAAGCTTAAGGAATTCATAGACAAAGATATTCCTAAGATAGTTGATGCTTAAGATTTGGCAGAGTGGAGAAAATGTGTGGCAAAGTCGAGAAGGATTATCCTGGAAGGAGTTCGAGATCATATTGTCTCGAACTTCCATGGTAAGGAAATTCCATTTGCAATGTGGAAGGCCTTGATAAACCCGTTCCAAAACAACAATGACCACAGGAAGTTGGAACTGAAGGACAAGCTCAATAATATCAAGAAGGAGAAGGGTGACTCAGTACCGAAGTACTTGACCAAGTTCACCCAATGTCAGGATGAGCTTGGAAGTGTCGGTGTTAAGGTTGTTGAAGACGATTTGGTGAGCCTAGCACTTCTAGGCCTTCTCAAGAGCTGGCACAACTACCAGGACTCAGTTAATAGGAGGGAGAAGTTACCAAAGTAGGAGTGATTGTGGTCTGAATTAGTACAGTAAGATATTCGACGAAACGCCAAAGATGGATCCTCATCCAAGCATGATAATGAGGATAACTCTGCCTTAGTTGGAAAGGAAAAGAAAGGGAAGGGGAAGTCATACCATTCCAAATCAGATTCCAATCAGCGTGGAAAGAAGAATGACATGTCAAAGATTAAATGTTTTCACTCTCACGAGCTGGGACACTATGCCGCAAAGTGTTTGCGCAAGAAGGTCAGTAAGAAGCCCTCAGGAGGAGCGACAGGTGAAGCTATTTCTTCAAAATTAGAGCTAGATTTCACCCTCATCAATTGTAGGGTGACATCGATGATGGGTAGTGTGTGGTACCTGGATAGTGTAGCCTCATTCCATATGACCGACAATAAAGAGTTCTTCAGTGACTTGGAGGAGAAGGACCTCCAGATCCACATCGAGATGGGAGATGATGGGAGGTATAGCATGACCGACATCGGTACTGTTACCTTTCAGACAGAGTCCAGTTCTCCTCTCACATTAAGATATTTCATGTATGTTCCGGGTTTGAAGAAGAATTTGGTTTCATTTTCCATGTTGGAGGACCGTGGCTACGATGTGATATTTAGCAAGGGAAAGGATTTCCTTCGTCACATAGCCTCAAGATAGGTGAAGTGGATCAAGGTTTGGGTGAAGAAACTCTAAAAATTGGATTTAGAAGACTTTGTTGCTTTGAGTAAAAAATCAGAGAAGGTTCAGTGTCGAGAAATTGATGAGTTGTGGCATAGAATATTGGATCACTTGCACCACGGAGCTTTGAAGATCATGCAACAAATTTCTATAGGAGTTCCAAATGGTACACTACAGCAGAGAGACACATGCAAAGGGTGTACATTCAGGAAGTACACCAAATGTTCCTTTCATGATAAAGAAAGCCAAGCGAAAGCAATCCTTGATAGAGTTCACTCAGATGTGTGTGGATTGTTCTCGACAACATCCACGACCAAGCACATGTATTTTGTAATATTTGTTGATTATTTTTCTCGTAAGTGCTGGATTTTATTCATGGATAAGAAACATTAGGCATTCACTAAATTTTGTGAATTTAAAGCACTTACCAAGAAAGATACTCGCAGGAAAGTTAAAGCTCTCAGAAGTGATAACAGTGGACAATATGTTTCGAATGAATTCGAGAAGTTTTGTGCATTAGAAGGACTTCAACGGAAGTTAATAGCACCTCATAACCCATAGAAGAATGGGGTGACTGAAAGGAAGAATAGAAGTATTGTGAGAGTTGCAGAGGCGATGTTACATGATCAGGGCCTATCGTTGAACTTATGGGTTGAAGTATGAAACACGACTATTTATTTGCAGAACAGAAGCCCTCATCAAATTCTTAGGATGAGTACACCAGAAGAATCTTTTTCAGGTAAGAACTAGATGTGGCACACTTCAGGATCTTTGATTCATTAGTCTACTATCATATTACCAAGGATGCATGGAAAAAACTAGTTTCGATAGTTGAGTTGCACATATTTGTGGGGTACACTGATACACCTGAAAACTATCGTGTGTACTTGCCATCCAATAGGATGACAATGGTTCGTAGAGATGTGAACTTCAATGAAGAGAAGGCCATGATATGTTCCCTTGAGAATTAGCTTCTGTTCCATGTAGATGAGGATATTTTAGTTCCAAAGGAGGAACATCAAGATGATGTGGAGCAGCCACATGCAAAGGAGCAAAGAGTGGAAGCACCCACTCATGCAGATACCTCTAGAGATGGAAGGAAGCACACCAGAGAGGCTGATAAATTGATGCATGATGTTAGAGAGAAAGTTGGAGCACCCACATCACAACGTAGGCAGAGAAGGTCACTATATCGGTACACTCACTACATGCCTCTAATGAGCGAGAGTGTAGAGGTTCATCCATCCTCATTTGAGGAAGTAGTGAAACAACCAACATTGGTTGATGCCATGGTTGAGGAGTATGACTCCATTATCAAAAACATTGTTTGGGAAGTGGTCCCAAGAGCAATAAACAAGTCAGTGGTGAGTTCCAGATGGATTTACAAGGTAAAGCAAGTAGTAAATGGAAGTGTGGGGAAACACAAGGCAAGATGTGTGGCTAGAAGGTTCTCTCAAGTGGAGGGAATTGATTACAATGAGACCTTTTCTCTAGTAGAAAGGTACTCTTTAATCAAATCTATTCTAGCACTGTCAGCACAGATGGGATGGAAGATACATCATATGGATGTGAAGACATCATTCCTCAACAATATGATTGAGGAAGAGGTGTATATTGAGTAGCCATAAGGATTTGAGACCTTAAACAGAGATTTTCATGTGTGCATACTCAAGCGAGCATTGTATGGACTAACACAAGCACCCCATGCTTGCTACACCAGAATTGAGAGCTATTTCATCGTGTTGGGCTTCACCAAAAGTGAAGTAGATGTGAACCTTTACCATATTGTGGTTAAAGGTAAATTGTTGATTATATTATATGTCGATGATTTGATTCTAACACGTGATGAGAAGCTAATAAAATATTGCAAAGAGGACCTTGCAAGAGAATTCGATATGAAGGACTTGGGGCTCATGCATTACTTTCTTGGTATGGAAGTATGGCAAGGAGATGAGGAATTGCTTCTCTCTCATGGAAAGTATGCCAATGCGATATTGAAGAAGTTCCACATGGAGAGAAACAAACCCATGGAGACTCCTCTAGTAGGTAATTGGAGGAAAGAAGATGCTACTTCAGGTGAAGTAGTGGAGGATACTATTTATAGACAATTTGTGTGTTCACTTATGTATTTGGTGAAGACATGACTGGACATGTGTTTTGTAGTTAAACAACTTAGTCAAGCCATGGTTAAGCCAACCAAACTTTATTGGAAGGAAGCTAAACATGTGTTGAGATACCTCAGAGGCACCACTCAGTTTGGTCTTTGGTACAGACAGATAGAGGGAGTGAATATTCAAGGCTTCACAGATGCAGATTGAGCAGGGAGCCCATCTAATAGAAAGAGAACATTAGGGGGGATCTTCAATATTAGGTTAACAACATTTTCTTGGTACAACAGTAAACAAAGATCAGTTGCACTCAGTTTGGCAGAAGTAGAGTACATGGCTGCTAGTCAAGCATCTTGTGAGGCTATCTAGATGAGGAAGATCCTTGTCAGGTTATTTGGTTAGTAGATGGATCCTACAATGATTTCTTGTGACAAGTAGAGTTGTATCAAACTCTCTAAGCATCTAGTTTTTCATGATCAGTCCAAGCATATCGACATCTAGTATCACCATCTATGAGATTGTGTGCAGAGGAGTATCATGTTGCTGGAGTACATTCCTACACAGGAGCGGGATGCAAATATTTTGACAAAGGTATTGTCAAGATGAAAATCTGAGTTTCACAAAGGTGGGATCGAGGTAGTAGATAATCCCTTTCTTATTGAGAGGGAGTGTTGAAAATGCAATAAGAAAATCCTAATCTAATTTTGTCCTTGAATTAAATTGTAATTCCACATTTCATGACAACTTGTAATAGTTAACTAAGTTAATTTGACTTAGTTGGCTTAGTTAATTCGAGTTGAGGGTATAAGTTGAATCATGTAGAGTGTCTCCTACTTTTTAGGAGCCTTGATTGAGTTTATTTTAAGTTATAATTAATTAATTCAGTTCAACTGAGTTAAAGTTAGTTAAACTAGTTCCAACTGATAGATGAATTAGTGGGAGATCCAATAGTGGGGTGTAACCTGCAGTGATCAACCGACAAACTAAGTATTCACTCATAATTAACTCATGCATGTCAGATTTAAGAAAAGCCTAGTTAAGATTGAAGTTCAGTGACAATGTATCATTAGTTGTATAATCATTTGAATTGTACAAGTGGTGCATGCAATCAGAGGAAGGCCTATGAGGATGCACAATTCGTAATTGAAAAATTTCTTAATTAAATATGAGCTAATTCCCAACGAAATTGCGCAAGGAAATAGGAGCTTGGCAGGCAGCAAAATTGGCTAAGTATTCGCTTGAGCTTGTACGAGAAGTAGTGAGATATATAGAGATGGTGTAGAGGTTGCTCGGGTTTGAGAAAAGCATTGTTATCTTCTCATATTTGATGATTAATGCAATATAAAGATAGCATGGGTTTTTAGATATGGTTTTCCCTAGACAATTATTGTGTTATGTGTGATTGAATTATTTCTCTTTTATGCTTCGTGATTTCTTTGATCGTTTATTGTTTCCGTTGATGAGTAGAGTAGATTGAAGTCAATTGTTTTAGCATATTACAATATACAGTTTGAAACTACAAAGAATTTCTACAAGAGAGATACCTTGAAATTTCCCACCCGAAAAAGGAGATTAAAACACTTGGAATGGAAAAATATCGACATTTTTTAGAAGGTGGTACCAAGAGTGGGAATAAAAGTAAGGGTGAGGGTAAAGTTACACGTTAGGATAGAGGAGTAAAACAAATGCCTGCAAAGAACTCAGAGAAATCCAAGTTAAAAGCGTGAGTGAAAGTTTTAGAGACCATTATCTCAACCATCAAAGTTGTTGGTGGCCTATTTGTCTCACCACTAATTGTTCAATCATTGAAGCGGGTTGTAGCTTAGAGAGATAAAATAATAACATAGATACACAAAAATATCATGAGCAACCAAAAATCACAACATTTGGGATGTGACACGGAGATACAAAATTTGAAATCCCAAGTTTCTGATTTGCGACAACAATTAGAGAGGAAAAAACAACAACAATCAATGAATCAACAACAATCTAGGGAAAAATAGCTTGAGTGTGAAGTACAACAATTCACTAATGAGTTGGCCAAATGTAGATATCAACTGAAATCTACAAAGGAAATCTAAAAAGGAAATCTTGAAAGGAATATAACTGAGAACCAACAGAAATATAATTATAATGTGGATTTATTCAACAGACTAAGAAAAGAAAATGGAAATATAAGAGAATATTATGAAAGGATATTTCAACACCTTCAACGAGGATCAAAGGATGTGCCTATTGTAGCACCCATACAATCACAAGTGTCCATAGAAGGAAAGAGACACTATTTTTCTTTAGAGGAGGGCTTGCAAAATCCTCCCAAGCATCCTTGAGTTTCAGAATAGAAATTTTTAGGTGTTGTATCTATGTAGACACATTTCAACATGTCATTCATATACATATATATATATATATATATATATATATATATATATATATATATATATATATATATATATTAGATATAGATATAAGATATACGATTAGATATACATATATAGATATAAAGTGCATTATATAACATGCATTTTTTGAATAAATTGTAGTCTTTTCTGAAGACTTACTTTTATGACTCCTTCATGGAGATTTTATCTGTTTATGGTCTCACTGAGATCTAGTTACTCTTTTTTTTTTTGGACAATGTAATGGACATTTATAAGGTGATAGCTTACTAAAAAGAGAAATTGGTGCTATGGAATGTACTCAATTTCTATTTGAAATACAAAATATATCTTATTTTCATAGTAGAATAAATTTACAATATGCTTAGTGCATCATATGGAAAAATTTACCATAGGGTGCCTCAAAAGGAAATATGAGGGTTGTTGAGTTGAAGGTGTAATTTTTAACCAAAACGGTAAAAAACTCTTGTATTATGTCTGGGGGATTGGCACTGCCTCAATTAATCACACAAAGATGTGGGCTGCGTGAAAAGGTCTCTCCATTCTTCTCCAACATGATTTTTTCTATTAATATACACATTTAGCAGCATAAAAACAAAATAGTTGCATAATAAGATTGAATATAATTCACAAATCCTTATCTCACCAAACAAAATATCCTTCTAAGGATGAAAAAGTAGTACAAAAATAAGGGCTTCAAGTCTCAACAAATTATCAACTCGAGCTCCAGCATTCCAAAGTATATTAGTGAAGGCAATTTTAATTTGCTTGACAGAAATGCACATGTAGCCTTCTTTACAAGGCCAAATTGAATGATTCCACTTGAAAATTATTTTTTTACTCATAAAGTACATTAATACAACTAAATTTTTCTAATTTTTCCCATAGAAAATAATTTTGATTAGGCTTAGTGAAATATTTTAATTTGTTTTGTAATATAAATTAACGAACAAACTTTGCATACATGTAGCCTAATGGTTTGGATTTAGGTTGTTTTACATATATGGTATATGTAATTACATTTTTTGAAAATTGCATATTTAATGTATTGTTATTCAATGGGATCTTCATCCTACTTCAATCTAAGTCTAACCAATAAGTTGACAACACTTCTAAACCATTATCAACCAATAAATGACCATTAACCATGTTAACTCTTATCCAAGTAATTCTAATTTTTGTGCCGATAATTCATACCAAAGATTGAACACTTTAAGGAAATTGTTGCAACCACCCTTCCCAATATTTACCCGCTTTTACAAGATCCTGGGGTAAATGTGAGGCTGATTGCTGCTAAGACATGACTCGACATCCATATTCCAGTTATGGAAGCGGGGCCGACATCCATATTCCAGTTATGGAAGCGGGGCCTAACATCCATCAGGAGGCTGCAAACCACCCCAAGTGGTCAATCCTTGAGTTGGAAACCTTTTTCACATACCTAACACCCCATTTGCATGTACAACCCTGAAAGAGTGTGGCTATGAGGCCCCAATTGCCTCCTTCCTTGCAGTTATGACCTAAATCCTCGAGTTCAAGGCCAGTGGTCCTGGCTGAGCCACCTTTTCTAGGTTAGCCTCTAGACTATTGCCCAGAACTGCGTGTGATTTTCCAGAATAGTAATAAGTGTTTGTAGCCAATTTAATTTTTCACACTATATATCTAAATGGAAAATGTAAATGTAATGGCATGAAAGAGAATGAACTTTGGTAAAATACTTATTAAATATGTTATTAGAAAGGCTATGTAATCTTTCAATTATTATCATTAATAAAAGAGGTAATATAGACCAAAAAAATCTCATATATGATTAAATAAAATGAATTTTAAAAGACCAAGGCAGAAAATTTGACATCATTAGCATACATACAACTAGTCCTTATCATGTTTCAGTATTAGTCCTTGACTGAGATCATATATATATAAGTATTCGTCCTTGATTAGGATCATATATAGATATCTATACAATGAAAGATCATTCATATATATATATATTATATTTTTAATTTTTTTGATAAAATTTTTAAACTAACATGAAAATTTTATTATTAATTTATTATGATTTGATTAAACAATTTAATTTTAAATTTCATAATTTACATAATAACTTCATAAAAACAATCCATACATATTAACTTATATCATTACTATTATAAAAAATATTTTATAATTTTAACAAAACCTTAATCATAACCATCTTTTTATCATTTTATTAAACTTTCATATTATTAAAAATTAATTTTACAAATTTATATTATTTAAAGTTAGATTTAAAAATTTTATAAAACTTATACAATATTACCATTTTATTAATTTTTCATATTATTAATTTTATTTTACAAATTCATATTATTAAAAACTATTTTTAAAAATTTATAAACCTTGTACCATGTTTATGTTGTTTAATAATAAAATAAAACGCAAATTTTATATTTAAGCAACAATCTCCACTATAGAGACCTCCTCCACTATAGTGGCCTCTCTCTCCCGAGTCTCGACTCAGCATGCCCAAAATAACATAGATGATGATTAAAGGTTAAAATCCATGGCAAAGCGAGAACACTGATATGGGTGAAACTAACGATAGTACAGTTCAAATCTTATTGAGTATGATAGGGGTGAAACAGTTCAAATTTTAATGAGTATAAAGCAAGATAGTTTTTAAATTAATTAAAATAAAATAAAATTTATTAGGGTTAGAAAAGATATCTAGACTAAAATAAAAAGACAATAGTAAAACAGAAAATCAATGGAAAAATAAAAATAAAACATAAATCAAAACTAAATAAAAATAAACCAAAAACTAAGTGTACTTTTTGGATTTTAAAGACAAATCCAAAAAAATAGTTTAAAAAAAAAAATCCATAACAAAAACAAAAAGGCATTGGAAACAAATGAAAAAAAAATAGAAAAAAGCATGAACCTACACTGAATAAGGATGAACCAAACGCGCACTGTGCTTTTAGGATTTTGATGCGAACTCATATGGATGAGGTGAGCCGTTGGTAATTTGCCGCAGCTTTGAAAGGTGGTTCAAGTATCCGTTGGAAAGAAGTGTATATATACATCCATCTCACACAATTTCAACATATTCTTGCTCCTCCTTCCTTTGTCCATGGCCTGGCCTGGTATGTTTGTAGGATTGGCTGTCTATTTCTGTATGGTCTGGTGTTGGCGTTATGTGGAGGAGGAGGCAATTGGATATCTATCATTTGTTTTTTTCAGAGAAAACAACTTCAAGGAAGGCCAGCTGGATTGGTTTATGCCCTGAAATTACTGAAGAGTTTTTGACTTCAGGTACTTGTTATTATTTCATCCCACATCTGGCATGAGAAGCAATCTGTCTATCATCTACTTTCTTTCTTTTTGTATTGAAATTTGTCTTTAGTCTGATGAAATTTCTTTCTATTCTACTTATCGCTGCTACAGTTCAAACCCTGCTTTAATGTGCAACTCAGATACCCAGAGATGGCGATGGCTCTGGCTCTATTCTATTTGTTGCTGCTTCTGTTGAAACCCTGCTTTAATGTTCAACATAGGTACGCAGAGATGGCACCGGCTCTCTTCCTCTCAGTAATTTAGCCAAGTTTACTCAATACAGCTTCTTGTTAACCCAGTTTTTACATGTTAAACCTATTTAATTTTTCATTAACCCTGCAGGTTTTTCCTTTAACCCAACTATGTTATATAACTCGCCTCTCTTAAGAATGACTCTAGCACACTTCCATTATATCAATTCTAATTTAGTCGGTAAGTGTTTCAATTAATTTATTTGGCCTGTTTACCCAGCGTCTATAAGTTAATTCCTATGGTTCATTAATTTGTTTCCTCCATATTCTGCTCTGTTCTGCTTTGCCTAATAGGATTGAAAAAATTATTGCAGATGGTGCACTTGTACCTGGTCGTCCTAGCCATGAATATTAGTATCCTCAGTAATTTCCTTGATTTAGGGTTCTTCTTGATGCAATTTAGAAGCTGGGAAGCTTGAAGTCACCTGATCCGGGATCCTTGCCCCCCAACCAAGAATGATGGGTTCTGAGCAGCGTTTACTATATCCGCAAGCATCACAGGTTACATTGCCATGAACTCTTAGGTTACATTGCCATGAACTCTTCTTCATCAACCTGGATTGCATATCACTTTCCCCTCTTCTTGGTCTATCTCTTTCTCCACTTATCAATTCTGCTTGAATTTCCAGTTGGGTGATCAATCTCAATCTTAGCATCGATTTCACATCTTTCTTCATCTTCGTATTGGACTTCATGTTTGTGATATTCTCCGATATGGGCGTATTCTCCCAGTAGACTAACCCTAATTCAGTCAGAATATTTCTTAATTAATTTAATCGGCTTGTTTACCCTGTATCTATCAGCTAACCCCTCTGGTTCATGCACTTCCTTAGTGAGTTTAACCGCATGTTCTGCTCTGCTCTACTCTGTTCTCCAATGCTTAATAGGAATGAAAAAACTTAATTGCAGGTGGTGCACTTGCATCTGGCTTTCTTAGCCTCATCATAAAGACTAAAATCTTCATTAATTTCCTCCTCAGCCCCCAACTTCGAATGGTGGATTCTCACCAGTGTTTAATCCACCCACAAGCAAGCATTACTGGGCACAGTTCCATGCTTCCTTCTTCATTAACTTAGATTGCATATCATATTCCCCTCTTCTTGGTCTCTCAGATCTGTTTCTCTTTCTCCACTTGTAAAATCTTCTTGAATTTCCAGTTTCCTCCCACTTTGTTGTCTTGGGCTTCATCTTTGTTTGATTCGTCAAGACGGGCATCACCAATAGCTTGGTGGGTTTTAAAATGGCCCATCATGTCACCGACCAAACGAACCCTCTGCAGAAACCGAATCAATGGTTTTGGAGTAAAATCCATGACCTAGCAGAAATAACGAGAGCCCGATCTGCACAGTGCCATCCTGCAGTTAGAATTCACTGGCAGACCATAACATTAGATGACTCCCATTTCTTCGAATCCCTTTTTCTCACTCTGATATATCATTTGAAGCTCTCGCCCTATTTCTCCTCTCCCTACAACTAGGGATGCGGTCTCTGTTCAAACCCTACTCCAAACTAAACTACAGCTCTCGATACAGATACATGTTTCTATCTCTGCCTTGCAGTCTTTTAAGTTTCCATTAACCCAGTTTAATCATCTATATATTAAATTTATCCTTTCAGTTAACCCTCCTGAATTTTCCGCATAAAATTAATAGCCAAATGAGCATGCTTATTATTCAATCCAGTGTATTTGCCTCCGCTTGTTTAACCTGTCGTGACCGAGTTGGGTGGCACATTGTTTTATACGGTGATATGTGGTTTAATGGTAAATTTTGGGGGTGAAATTAAAGAAATTGCATTTTAAAATTTATTGAGTATAAGACCTATTATGATCTCTAGGTTTAAGGAGTAGATTTATTGAATATATGACTTGCTATGATTTCGGATTAAAGAATAGATATTCTATTTCTAAAAGGTTAGGCTCTTGCTAAATTTTAAGATCTGAAAATTGTAGAGGATGTAATGTTATGTTATTTTACATTGTATAGAAAATATATATTGTAATGTAATGTTATGTTCTATAAATAAAAGTAAAAAAAAAAAGTCCATTGAGTCTTGGATAGGGAGTGATCCAGTGTTCTCTTAAGGCACTCCTTCATGTGAAAACATCGATTTAATTCCCCGCCTCATTTAGATGAAAATATAATCGTGTCAAACTTACAAAAAAAATTAATAATTTACAAGAGTACTAAACTTATTTTTCTAGCACTTGGTACATTTGAATTTAAAATAAATTTAGGTCAATAAACATAACAATGTACAATAATAGTTACACTACATATTTTATTATTGTTTTTCTTTCAATGTTTTTTTATTATACTATATTTTACTCATTGTAAATATTTTATAGGAATAAATCTTTTTATAATCATGAACTTTGAAGATGATTATTTTATATAATTATTGTTATTAGTGTGATCATAATAGAGCCTAAATCACTATAATTTGGTTTTCTATATTTTTTTATTTTGATGTATTTTTGTATATTTTTTTTATTAATTTTATTAATTTATAAATAATTATTGTAAGATTTAAATTTATAAACATTAATTATTATTATTATTATTTTAAAATTTCTTGAAACTAAAGGTGAAATCTAATTTATAGATAAAATGGGTTTTTTCATTAGATTTTTTTTTTAATGTATAATTTTAACTTAAATCTAACATAATTTTTTAAAAACATAAGTTTAAGTTGTTTAATCTTGTTAGGATATTCCGACACATAGGAAATAGTTAAGTTCAACTTGGTCTAGTATAGAGTTAGGTAAAGTGTGTTTCTATACTGTTGTACATTTTGTAACTTACAATCCGACGGTCACGATATGTAGTGATCCGACGGTTCATTCTCTCCTCGGTATTACCGACACTTGATCCGTGGCTTGACACCCGATTGGTCCATGAACTCTATTTAAAGCACATGGAGGGTCATTTGTAGGTTAACCGTGCATGAGAGAAGCTTATGTAAATTTTCATTCTTTTATTAATAAATTGCCTGTAGTAGCCACGTTGGCGCAGGCCGTGGACTGTTTCCGTCTCTGAGGGTTTTAACCACGTCAAAATACTGGTGTATTGATCTGTGATCTGTTTGTGAGCGTTGTCCTTTTGTTGTTCTGTCTGAGGAACTTACCCTGTAAATTCCTACATGGTATCAGAGCTATTTGAGGGCCGCGTCCGTTGGTGATCCAAATCTGAAGCCGGTAGAACTGCATGCGGCTGTCGTTTCATAGATCTACTGTTTCTGACTGCTTTCGGGCCGAGAGGACTGCTCTGTTGTGTTTGGAGCATCTGTTCCAGTGAGGAACGCCTTTCGTTTCACGCGAAAAGGTTTCCGGTAGCCCTATCTGCGTCATTTTTAAGATCTGGAGGTATACAGTCTTTATTTGCAGTTTACTGTTATTTTCTCTCTGCTTATTTCGGTTTCGGTTTATTTTAGTTTTTTTT